>JARKHS020035355.1:0-36536 GCA_030143305.2 Amblyomma americanum | reverse complement strand
AGCTCTGAATAACGTTCTGTCTTCGTGCCAGAGCTGGAGTGTTGAATATATTCACGCCCCAACGCACTGTACATCTGGACACAATGGGAGCACACCGCTCTTATTATTGAAAGGTTCTCTAAGAGGCAACGACAATATAAACCCGGCCTTGAGTTTGTACTACATAATACTTATTTTATGCGCGTAATAGAAAATATTTAAAATTGCTGTCAGATTGTCGCCAAGCTGCGAATAATTATGCAGGGCTCAAAATGTTTCCCTTGCGAGTGGCCTACATATTTGAATGTGTATTGAATATAATCTAAACATAAGCCATGTGACACAATGTGTTGTTAAAGATCACACTTTAAAATTAGGTTTACGTTTCGTCTAATCAGCGTTAACCTTATGACTTTTTAAAGTCAAAGACGAATGATAATGTAGAGATTTTTATTTAAAACTTTTTCATTCACTTTCATTTTTTGGACGAGGACTTGACACAAAACACATTTTTTCATGGAATCAGATTATTTGTGCTGAGTCCCAGAGAGAACGAATGTTTGCACGAAAAGCTATGTTCGAGAATAAAACAAAGAAATGCGCAGCATTAAAAAGATAAAAAATGTATGTTGTTACGAACGAAACAGCGATAGTCATTTTTGAATATATTAATGAGGTGACTTAGGACATATCTTCGTTTCGTTGTATAAGGTCTCAACGGGAACATCGCAAGACTGGATAGCCACACCAGTGCAATACTTTATATCAGAAGTAACTTGACGTGAAGCTTCTCAACTCATGACAGAACTGTCTCACTGCCAGTGAGCAATCCTACGCCGGGCTGCGTGTATGTAGTGTTTCTCTCGCTGTCCTTTTCTTTTGATTAGACGCAGTTTCGAAGCAAGAACGGAATAACCGGAATGAAATAGCGCCACGCTGACTAATCTATTATCTTAGTTTTTCAGGTCAGCACAGCTAGTAATACCAAGCCACCTGTCACAGCTGGACACACAGCCTTTCAAGCACACGCAAGCTATCTTTGTGTCAACAGGTTCAGTTACATGTAATCTGACAACTTTCCTTTGCACACACGTACGTCATATATAGAATCTTCTCCTTTTTTATAACATGAAAAGTGCAAGTGCTGATGGTGCTCAACCCTCTTAAATCAGGCATTATGCAATTAGATGAGAGGAACAATGGCAACACTTAAACAAAATAGTAGCTAGAGGTGAGCAGGTTAAAAGTGGAGGTTATTTGTAGTTCTGCTATTGAAGTTTAACATATAGATCTCTTTGGTTCGTGGTTCCACGCGCACAATTTGGCAAATCATGTCAGCCATTGACACTGGAGGAGTGACGTCAACGCTGGCAACGGATGTGACGTTGGCCAGGCACCCAAATTTTAAGGACAATACGATGAAGCTTCAAGGCCCCGAACGTTCTGCAAAGCCTGATGACGTTGGCAGTAGCGTTCAAACAGTATTTTCTGATAAAGAAGTTTTAAGCACATTCAGCAATGCCTTTCAGGAAGTGTCCAATCTTACGTTCTTCAGACATGCGTGGATTCACTACCCTGCACAACTTTACGATGTCTTCGAAGTACATGGTGCAAGTCTCACCAGGTAATTGGGCCCGTTTAAGCAGCGTTTTATCGGCGCGATTCTGTTTGGCAGAGCCGTCACCAAAGCATTTCTTTATCTCTTATGTAAAACGTTCCCACGTGGTAAGGGAGTCTTCATAGTTGTCAAACCAAATCAGCGCTGTCGCTTCCAAAAAGAGTGCGACATTCGCTAGCTAAACAAAAGCATCCCATCGGTTGTACCGACTTACCCGCTCATAATTCGCGAGCCACTCTTCGACGTCTTTATCGGACTGTCCATCAAAAGTGCGCGGTTCGGGGTGATGCTGCCAGTGGCTCGCCGGGGGTGCTGACTGCTCGGCGTCACAGTCTTTTGGCATATCCAATGGAAGTGGAGGTAATCCAACAACTCTGCTGCTCTGTCGAAGACTAGAGAGATCCGTGTTGGTACCCAGAAACGAAAAAAACTGTTACGTACTCAGCAGGCACTCAGCACGCCTGGGGTGTCTATTTAAGACGTTTTGTAGAGGGCGCGGAGAGCTCAACCCGGCAAGGCCGACCAGCTTCTTTTTCCTCTACGCTTCCCAATGCTTCCGCTTCGTTGTCGACACGATGAGCCTGATAATATTGTTGATGGAGTCTGTATAGGGCTCATACGCGCCATACAGTTTCGTTATGAGCCATAGAGAGAAAATATGGAGCAACAAGAATGGTCATATAAAACGTTTTAACAGGGTACGCTCATGTCTTTGTACTGCGCTTATCCTGCACAGTGTCAAACTTCACCTTTGTCTGCGAGCTGGGCAGCAAACAGTACTTTGGAGCAACTAAGTGGAAGAGAATTTTTCAATGAAATAAAATCAGCTGCGGTGACTGCCAGCAGCCTCCGCAGCAATCTAAGCATTTCTGTTTAAGCTTAAACATGAGAGGAAAACGTATCGTAACTCTTTGTACGTGTCGACACCAGTGCAAGTAGCGATGCACTACATTACCTTGCAGTACACTTGACAGAAGCAAACTCCACTTAGAGGTACACAACCATAGGCGTATTCTTGAAATTTATCCAGACTGCTACATCATGTGTTTGCTAAAATTAACGCATATAATGTAAACCAATTTGTCTTTTCCTTTCTTGTGGGTTGTTTTTGGCGAGTTTTTGTATTAGGTTGATGTTATCGGTTCCCTTATCTAACAATGCCCATGTGGCCTCAAATCACTTGATTTAATAAGCGTTTTTACTTTCTAATGAGTCTCCTTCTGGATGCTTACTTTCAGAGATATACTCCACCAGCTCTATTGCCGTATTCCGAAAGGTTTCTTCTCTATCAGTTTTTTTAGAGCTGCCTTGCCCATCGTTCCATCGGCCTGTGCAGAAGATTTTTTAAAGGAAGTGAAACCAACAAATGACCACGCACTAGGGACACCGTATCGCCCTTCTGAGTGTAGGTTTTATATCGCACACGGATCTGAAGAACGTCAAACATTAGAAAGCCCTTCCGGAACTCGTTAAAAAGCTATCATCTTTTCCGCAACAGTTTTAAAGCCCGCCAGGCTAGTATACTTCCCGCCTCATTTTTTTTTATACCTAAGCGTTAGCTTACGGTTTGGAGCTCCCGTTTTCACAACTGACAGCACCGCGTGAAAAGTAGCAGGTAAAATGGTGGCGAAACACCGATAGCAAAAAAAGGAATAAATGACCTTGTCTTTTCGGTTCTTCCTGTAAAACCTCTTGCAAGCCATATAAATATTATACAGTTAAAAGGACAAAAATGTGGCACGGACATGAAATTTCTAAAAATTTGCGTGTAATACCTGGTGCACTTTTACTTAGCTTCGTAGCCTGAAATAGCCTGAAGCAACTTTTACTTAGCTTGTTCGCACAACCTGCAAGTAACTCTCTTTATTTTTTTTTTTACTCTGATACCAACTGAAGCTTCTGTTGATGGCCTGGAAATAGTCCTTGCCCTCATTTATAACCCCTCTTTCCTTTGCCCCTGGACCGGAAATTTTTCTCGGCTATCACCCTCCTTACCGGATATGGGAGCGAGGCAGAGGTTTCGAAGACACGTAATATGTTTAGAGAAAGAAAAAAATCCATAACTTAACACATCAACAACGTGTAGGCAGCGTTTTTGGCGTGCGTCTTATCGGACGAGTATTTCCTTGAGCAAATAGAGTTACCTTGGACGGAGTGATGTCTTATTTATTGCCTGTGCGAATACTGGGCCAACTTTCACAGTTTCTTGTTTACGTTCGAATTAACTGGCCACCTAACACACTTACAGTACAGCAGAGGTGTGATTTTGAAGTCGGCGGACATTTTTCGTCAACAATTTCATGAAAGCGAAAAGTTTTTGTGGGAAAGAGCTAAAAGGAGCAACTAATGTCACGGAATGTGCGAAGTATACATCGGTTGCAAGCATTTTTATTTAGTTATATTTCATTATGAAGCAGTGCTGTCTTATTTCTCTGATTCATTAAGAACAGTTCTCTTTAGGCAGTTTCTGCAGGTTAATGGTTATTTAATGAACGGTGAAATTCTTGATAATGCATTCCAAGGCTTTCCTTTTCGTGAACAAAATGCTACCATGAAACATAAAACGAGGCATACATAACAACGGTAATTCCCAGCAAACAATTCCCCGTCCCCTTTTTTTTCTCCTAAAATTATGTTTGGAACCTCTTTTTTTGTGTTGCCTAAAAATAACGAATGATACCATTCGGGTGCTTAGCCGTAGCTATTATGAGTGATGTATCTAGAAAAGCATCATTGCTCAATTTGTAGTAGACGTATAACATCATACAGTGCTTTTATAAAATGTTTTTACAGTTCAGCCTTACTCGGCTAAAGCGTATTTTGACTGTTCAGTACAACCTAAGTCCGTCATTGAAGGAACTACGATGAGAAATAGCGTTTCCAAATTTTCAACACTGTTTTATGTGCTAGCCACTTACTCTATTATCAGGAACCTGAGACGTACTGCCTATCATAGGCAATGTTTCCTTTTATTTCTCATCAGCGCATTCATTATTGAATCTTACCCGTCGATGTTACATGATAGAGGCAGCTGTTTGTTTGTATAGTATCAGACATGAAGGAACGCTGGAATTTGGAATGTATCAACATTACAAGTTTATCTGCAAAATTTTTGAATAAAAGGCGTAAATACGCTTTCGCGAGTACGCTGATGTGCATAGGAAAGTAGTGTGCGTTATAATAATGGGAACGTAGACCGCACAGAAGTTGAGGGAGTCAGCGCTCTCCTGGCAGATGATTTTTTTACTGAGCACAAATTTTGGCGGTTTACTTGCTGAATTATTTGAAAAAGGTTAAGACTGAGGAAACAGAAAAGAGAAAAAGCACAAGAAACGGGACAGTCAAAACCGTGTAGATTAGCAACATTTATTTCTTGAAGACCATTGAACAGTCATATAGATCAGGATCAGTGAAATTAATGGTGTCACTGTCTACGCGTAGGCGTTTGAAAATTACACGCGCATCGAAAAAAAAAAGATTTGTAAACTGCAGGGTTTACCTTTCTGAAGCGACACCTGGGTTATGAGGGAGACTATAGTGGAAAGTTTCGGACTGATTTAGACCACCTGAGGTCCTTTAACAGGAGCACACATTGCACAGAAAACAGGTGCCTTTTTTTGCTCTTAACCTACACAGAAACAACTTCACCGCGACCAGGATCGAACCCATCACCTTGGGATCAATAGCCGATCGCCAAAGTAGAGTTACAAAAGTTATTCAGAAAGGTTTGTTGAATTGATACGCGGTGCGATGTGCCACTATCCACTGGATAAGAAAGTGCGAGGCTGAGAATTCCACGACAACCTTGTAAGTTATAAGCTTATGTGGCCTGCCCCGAGAGGTATCATACAGCTAGCCTGAGCGGCCGATGTTACGGGAATGCGCAAGAGCGGTCGGCAGAACTGCGTAAGAAGACGAATTTTCTCCGTCCACCGCTCTGGTACCCAAGGGCACCCCGTGAGCTAAAACATCATCATCAGCAGCAGCCTAACTACGCCCGTTAGAAAGCACTTTTAAATAACCCGACAACACTTCCGGGACAAATTTCCACCAGCCCGCAGTTATATCTTCAATCTCGCCTTCTAGGGAGGCTCCTTCTCGAAAAGCAGTGTGTCTTTGGTTCCTACGCTTTCTTGGACACCTGAAATCTCTCTTTTACCCTCTACAGTGCTTTGGCCATTCCTTGGCCACCACAACCCATGTTTAGCTCGCCCCAAGAGGACAGAGAGCATCCCCGTCAGCCCCACCACAATTTCAAACTTCGGCTTTTCTTTTGATTTTTTGTGTCGTTCCCAATTGTATCATGTACTCAAGTGTCCCGTGCACGTAACGTTACGCAGAATCCTTTCGCATTTTCTTGCACACCCCTAGCACTTATTACTCAGTTATTTATTTTATTTTATTTTTACAATCACTTTCTGTTACGCGGTGAAGACCTATGTAGAAACAATGATCATGGCACCGCGACCCTTCGCTTATGGTAGTGCAAGCTCAGAATTGAAAACCTGTAGAACATGAGCCACGTGGACGCTCACTGCTCAGGAAGTTGGTCTCGCCGCACTGCTAGCTCGGTGTCCTGCAAACTTATTGGGCCGCCGCCAGACCAGTTAAAACCAGGAGAGCATAGATGCTCAATTCTTTCCGATTCTTATCACATTCCACTCCGTCAGTTGCACACGTTGCACTGGACCTCCTACCGGCAACCCTGTCACGTGACCGCTCCTGTACTAATGTCTTCCCAGTTAACCATTTGTGGTACAGTGAGACACATACTTCCCACTTTAATCTTCATAATGAAGAGCTCGTAAGAGGCAGTGGGACGCAAGAGTCACGCTTTTGCTGTGGTGCCGCATCTTAAGGTTTCAAAGCTTGGTTTTAAAATGGTTTCAGCCACCTCCACTGGATGAGGTGGTGAGTCAAGACCTTGAGAGTTCATTCGTTTTTACGGAACGGTTGAAAGTTGTTGCCTATATGCGATCTGATAAAACAAAAAAATTAAAACGCCGTGTCAGTGATTTCTTTTTCTGCATAGTGAGGAAAAAGTCCAGATCACAACAAGCGCTTGTTTTGAAGATTTGAGATGACTCGTAAAGGGAGAAAAGGCTTTTTTTCTCGCCACACTGAAGATGGACATTCAGCTAGGCCTAAAACTGATTTTTGAGCTGTAATTTTATATCATCGTACGTAAAGTTCGTTATTAAGCGGCAAAATATTAATACTGAAACATTGAGCACAACCAGCAGCAAGAAAGCCTTCCGAGTGAACAATGAGGATAAACAAATCGCCCAAAATGGTTGGCGTGCAGAATGAAGTTGGGCTCATTGGCAGGAAGGATAACCCTGTGAAAGCTGGACAAAGGCGTAGATGGGGTTGGTGTTCCCCGAAGGTAAAATTCGTCCGAACTAGATCAACAAACAAGCCAACAAATGCTAACAAGTTCATGAATTTCGTTAGTTGAAACTAACCGAGCGTGGATACCTATGTAGGTCAATGGAACAAATACGTCTCACGTTCTTCCTCTCGATTGAGTGTCACTGGGACAAATGCGTTCCACTTTTTAACTGAAGTAATCATGCCAAAATTGTGATTTTTTTTGTTGAGAGCCACTGCTGTGCACCTCAGCTGCTCGTGCAATAAATATTTTCTTCATTTGTGCAAAAAATATATGCTTCCTTACAAAGGGTTACCCGGATAGGCTTCTGGACTGTACTGTAAATTATAGTCAAGTGTCTGGTAGAGTAGTGGATAAAGCCATTCATTGTCACTCGAAATAGAAGGAACTAATAACTAGAGAACGTCACAAGCGCACGAGATAGTCGGAGTTCAATTCGCAAACATTCTCATTAGGCGTACAGCAGAATTGTTGGGTGGTCAGCTCCACGGCTAACTTTTTTTTATATGTGGTCAAGAAAAAATTAAATACAAGCTACGGTCTCATCTGAACCTCATGGCAAAATGCACACATTTAAAAAGGAACGAACGGATGGTGTTTTTGAAGCTACCCATATAAACTTTACATACAGTGCTTCTCACTTTGTGCGCTCGGAGTTGAACGAGAATATCATGAAAGAAAATGTGTAATAAGGCGGCCATAAATATTACTACAGCCAGCAAGTTACTGCTTAACCCGAACATGCTGTTAGCGATCTGATTTATCAAGCTAGCTGGGAGAGCTGTTCGTGCATTTAATTCGGCATGAATAAGATTTTTTTACTGCTATGCTTTCTTACAACGTATTTATGATATGCAAGTGGAATACTAGTTTTATGTCTTGATTCCTTCTGTCTAAGGCGCATGTGTTGCATGTGTATCATCATATTGTTATGCTTCAAAGTTTAGTCAAAGGATCTGTATTTGTATACCACATGTGCCTGTCCACTCCTGTAAAAATCCCCGAAATTGATTGACAGTATTCGAAAATAAATAAACTCAATAAATAAAATTCAAGGAGGACCTCTACCCGCGGTAACGTTCCCGCGGCAGTAATATCTTCGGAGCACGCTAATCATCTGTTACCCATGTTAACAGATGGCCGCGGTGTTGACGGTCTGGGCATGGCCAGGAGGGAAGTTGTTGTGTGCGCATCCCTTTGCGCTCACGGTCATCCCGAAGATATGCCGTATTTATCTAGTGACGACAATTGCCTTAACCGCTAACATTACGGGATTTGCTTTCCTTCACACTATCGGCTGCATTTTTCCCTTGACGACGCTAGTTTTGACTCTAATGTCTAGGTTGGTGACCACGGCTGATCCGACGGTCCCGCTTCTGCAATGGTGAAAGAGCCGGACGCCCCGTGCGACCTCCAGCCTAAGCTTCAGAGAAGACGAAGCGTCCGCGGGCGAGTGAGGCGCTCTCGTGGGGATGTTGTGACGGTATAAAGAAGACCATCGCTGGTGCACTTCTTATAAGCACTTTTCTTACAAAAAGCGAAAGAGCAAGAACTGCTGTCTGCTTACGCGGTGCACGCAAAGTGCTCCACACAACTGGTGGAAAAAACAGTATCTGTAGTCGTAGGCAAGTTGTGGGCGTGGTCCAGACTTTTTTTTTTCTTAATGCAGTTTTACCTGGCAAAATAATACGCGCTGCTACAGCCATGTTATTGTGTGGAAAAACACAGAGGTTTCCTTGCTGAGACTTTTCCGGAAATATACTCAAGAGTGCACGGTTCGTAAGCCTTCAGGACTTCTCTGAGTTGGTTTAGATGTTTTGTTATCAGAGCTTTAATTATTGAAGTTCATATCAATAAAAACATGTAATCTGTCTTTTTTATGACTGTCATTTCTAGATGGGAGTTGTTCTAGGAGAGCTGACTTGCTCCGTCAGTTATCAGTCAAATTTGTCGAGTAATTCTTTCCCCTGAAACCCCTAGTTCTCATATTCAGGCGCAGTCGAGAACTATTCGTGTATGCGATTCAGCTTGGTATCGACGGCATTTGCGTAACATCGGATATTTTAGCGTAGCGCTTGGAGCGCTCTTGCGCAATGTTGCATGTTTGCTTCTCATGTGCATCGCTTTTGGTACTAAATGCATTTGTAACGTAAACGTCTCCGAGTAATAGGTCGGAAAAGCTGGTGTTGCTCTCACTGCCATCTCAGTGTTTCATGCAGTAAGTAACGTCATAGATTTGTCCTGTTAAATGCGGGCGAAGTGCGATGAGTAAAAAAAACAACTTCACAAAGGAGTAAAATCATGTTGGTTTCAAAATACCGAGGCTAATCAATATGATGATGAGATTTTGTGTTGTACATGCGGCTGCCAGAAGCCACACTGGAAGATTTCAAAGTGCTGTGATGTTCCTCAGTTGACTCATGGGGAAAGAACTTTGGTGAAAATATGTGCGCTGAGCATGTGCTACCGTATTCTGTACAGGATTCTTACACAAAGCTTGAGCACGAAGGAGCATCGCGCTTTGATTCTTTTGATTCGCTTGATTCTTTTCAGTCATCTTCAAACTCAAAGGGTGCACAAAGCAAGAAAGGAAACAGACAAACATTCTTCAGATGTCAGAAAAAAATGCAGCAGAGCCAGCTTGTGCCAAATTAGATCCTCAGTAGCCAATCGGAAAAGTCATGAGTCCGCCTAGCATTACTCTACGGCCAGTTGTTTTTCTCTCTTCAGTGCTTCTTCTGCCGATGGAGCTCACCAGGGAAATCTCGGTGCACCTAATGGCTTTCTGGGGATTGACCTGAGCTTAGGCACTGTCGATAGGTTCATCGGCCAACATACAAAGCAGTAGAATGCACACTGCTTTGTCACCGAGACTACCAAGCTTTGTTGTACTTCGCGGTTTTCTTTTTTGGTGTTTAGAGCCTGTCAGCTCATGGACGACAATATCTTTTCTGATTTTTGTGCTTCCCTACATCTGGTACCAGGCGTCATTTATTCTGCAGAGAGATTTATCTCTTTTGTGACTTGGACCTCAGAGGCGACTGCGTGCTTTCCTGAATTTCTATAAGTGGTCAGTAATCCTGATTATTGTGCCTGGGTAAGCGAGCCCTTTTATACACAACAAAACGTTCTTGTTTATCTCTTTGGTGTGGTCAGTGAGTCTTTTAGTCGCGTCTTGAAAGTGTCGACCTATAAAACAACGCCTTCGTTCATTTATTTCACTAAACGAGCCACTAAAGCAGTACGTGAAAATGTATTATCTTACATTTCTTTGATGCAAGATGTGAGAGTTTCTTTGGGGCTGGTCATGTTGCATACTTTAATGATCAGGCGCTTGAGTTGACCTGTCGCAGGCCTTTTAAACGCAAAAGTGTCATGGGGCAGAACGACAGCATATAGTGTGCATCCGTGAAGAGCGCCTATGACGAAAGCTACTATTGTTATGAAACCATCACAGATATATTCTGCCTATGTGCGTGTTTCGACCTGGTGGTGGTGATGACGGTTTTGGTTTTAAAAATAGCAAAAACGAGACAATGTCCTCACAACATCACTGGCGATCAACGCGACTGATGCGGAGTTCGAATACGTCAGCACACCTGCTCCTCCTCCGTGAGCGATTTGTGTTGACGAATTGAATTCATTCAAGCAGTATCCATGTAAATTTCGCTTGAAAATTATTTTTTCGAATGCTTTCCAATGTGTGGACTGTAATTTGAGTTCTTAATCGTGTTTCCAACCCTAACTTAAGTCCAATTAGACTTCCAGTTTTAATTCTAGTCTAGTACTAGGTGAAATTATATTTGAAGTTTTACTTCTAACTTCTATTGCAATTATTTAGTTTCCAATTTTAATTCCAATTTCAATTTTTTCAATCACGATTCGAATTTGAAATTTAATTCTCCAAAGTATTTGGCGATTCTTTGAATCCTCCACCCCCTTAATCCACGGCGCACTTGCGTTCTCTTTGCTTCCTCCTTGACGTCACAGAATCATATCATCCTCAGTCTATTTCTCCCCACTGCAGTGTATAGGAATTGGCGGATGCCGGGCTTTCGCTCGTATGGCTGTTCCAATAGTCACGCATTAAAAAGGTCTACCGGCGGCTGGAAACGCCTCTTGTTTTTCGGGCATCTGAGGCGCTGATGTAGTATATAAATTCGATAGCGAGGGTGGTTGACAGCAAGAAATAAAGAGAACAGGGAAAGTTAGGAAAATAGAAGAGAGTATTATCATTTAGAAAGCTTTGTCCTGTGACCGAGTTTAAATAAGACAGAAACAGAACTTTGTTCTATGTGGCTTCCTGGTTCAGCAACTCTAAATGTAGCTGCCCTGAAAGTGTTGAAATTACTACCAGGTATCTTAAGCAACACGACGATGCTGGCTTCCCGGTCATTCTGCACTACGTCTCTGGAGCCGCTACTAAGTTAATTCTAGCAATTAAGAGCGTTGTTAATTACAATCGACACCCCTTACATGAACAATTCGTAACAAGGTCGCAGCGAAACATATTTCTGTTTACTTTTGCAGCACAGATCCAGACGCCGCAGTAGGATATCAGAAAATGGAGTACCTAGGGTACGCAATGACACTATGTTAAGAGGAAAAGAAACTTGTTCAAATAGGAACTAGTAAATTGAGAAAGAAATGAAGGTCCAATGTCATGCCCCATACCACCACATGTAGCATGAGTTAAAAGACGTCTGTCGAAGTGCTACAAGATGTGCATTTTTGCTACCCTCAAAAATAAATGAAAACCTCACCAGGAAAAAAAATAACTCAAAAGACTCACTGTCGCGGTGTTTAGATTATGCGTTGAGTAATAGGGTTGTTTATTAAGCCATTTTCTCGTGCGGGGACTTTCTTACAGGTAAAATTAGAAGACGCGTAAGTCAAGCCGGCATACACAACGGACAAGTTTAGTTTGGGTTTATGGGGTTTAACGACCCAAAGCGATTCAGGCTATGAGGGACGCTGTATTGAGGGGCTGCGTGTAATTTCGATCACTTGGGTTTTTTAAAACACACTGACATCGCACGATACACGGGCCTCTGCTGTCTCACCTCCATTGAATTGCGACCACCACGGTCAGCATCGAACCTGCGTCTTTCGGGTCAGGAGCGGAGCACCATAACCACTAATTAACCATAGTCGCACGTACAACTTGGAAGAACGATGAGCAATTCATAATTTTGGCCATACCAGCACTTTTGCATGCCTTGATTTCTTTGAAGACCCAATGATATTGTTCAGAGGCCATTATCACACTGCACGATAAATCCTGACCGACAACAATGTTACGATGGCGTGAAAGCACTCCTTCAGTCAGTTTACGTCGGCTAAAATCGCTATGAACTGCTTATCTCGACAAAGACAGTGTCTAGAATTTATTAGGGTGTATGGTTTTCATGCTAATTTTTGCTGCTTCCCTTTTGTGACCTGTATATACTCGATACTGTATGTAGTAAATATTCATGTTAGAGTCAAGGTTGGCGTTACGTCTCAGTCCTTAAGTCGTCGTGCGCGCTGCTGCAAAGCCTGGCACATATCGTACCTCTACTGTCTCTTCCTCTATATAAACTGTTCTACCGGATTTGTGTCAACTTACGCAACCGGCTAGAGGAAGCGCTGATCACGAGAGAGCGTAGGTCTGAGCCGAAATCAAGATCAAAGGAAGTGTTTTGCAAGGAGAGATGCGCGAATAAATTGGAAATAAGTATAGGAGCTGGCGGGAATAAACTTTTTGACGGCCTATAATTAAACTTAAGCATAGAGAATAATAAAACTAGGTGAAAGTGAAACAGCCCCGAAAACTATGCACTAACCTCCTTTACAGGCTTGTTCCTGGCGAAATCTCTTAATTTTTTTCGTAACACACCCGGCGCTGCTTGATAGGATTGGATCTTGAGCATTATAAGGCTGATCATTGTCATGCTGTATAAATGGCAGCTGTTGATAGTAGTTCACTTTGGTTTTTATTGCAAACCTCTGTTGGTTCTTGAGCAGTTCTAAGAAAATGGCTGTGTCTCAGCTCGGCTGAGCCAGGCTGTACGGAGCAAAAGCTCAGTTAAGCATGGTTAGACATGGTTAGACGTACCTCCCGTTCTTCATTGGTTTTGTCATCTCGACGGGCCTGCTTTCGTGACTTATCTTTAGTCAACACGGCTTCGCGACGCTCTCTGTCGTAAGGATCACTAGAAGCAGCCCGGCGAATCCAATGCTCAGTCTTATAACTCGTCCCGGTGACCCGTTCTGGCTTCATGTCCCTGCGTTGTCTATGCGACGACTGCTGGCCTTTATTCAGCAATAGCGAATCACGTGGCTAGTCACGTGACACAAGTGGCGGTAGCGAGTGGTCTGAGCGGCGCTCGGCGCAGCGGCGGAACGAGCGGTAACAGCTGCGACAAGTCACGTGGTGTGTCGTCGCAGCCGCACCTGTGCTGAGCCTCCAGTTAGAAGTGAAATCCAAGCGACAGTTGAACTTAAGCTTTGCAAGAGAAAAGTGGAGCTTTGCTCCGACAAGTGACACTGGTCACTGCGTTCTCCTTTCCATGCAGTTCAAAAAAATATCGCCTTTTAGGCTCCAGAAGACAGCAAGCAAAACCTTTCCTGCTCATGGTTTCCACCAGAAATTTTTTTGGGCTTCCGTGATGATGAACGATGTCATTCCATGCTTGCTGTTTTTGCTTCCAGGATGCGGTAATGAACTTGTAATGAATCCCCTTTAACCAATCTAGTGATCAAACCATCACCTTATTTTTCAAAGCGCCATTCACTTTCTACACAGGATTCTACGCCTCGTTCTATCAAATCTGCTGTCAGCTGCCATGGGGTCCATGTTGCTGAGTTTTTTTAAATTAGAGTAAATCACGAACAATATAATGCCCTTAGCCGTTACTGAATCTACAGCTACGGTCATATAATCTGATATATCGATCTACTGCCTTTGTTAAAAGACAAGGGCCCAAATAGGCTAGCTTTCAAGCCGTGTATTAGGGATTTTCTAGCATCGGTGTAAGTCCTAACTTTCTGAATTAAGAGGAGTTAAGATGGCCAGAAGGCCTGCTACATTCGGAGGATTTAGAACACTGGGAAGTTGTAACGAGCTAAATGGCAAGGTAGTAAAGCCAACCCTGCTACGATGTACTCCTTTTACAAATAATGCACATTTCTCCATAGCATTACGTTTGATCTTTAAGCAGCACGAGCGTTTCTTGGCGCTGCCACCCAGTCTCGACCTCAACTTTTATTTCAGCAAGAAGTTCTTTTTATTGGCGAGACAGCTTCTCATTATGAAATAGCTCCCTTTCCTTTCTGAAATATGCAGTCTTGAAATGAAATCTTTTGTTCTATCTATATTATTATGGAAGCAGCAACGGCCGTTCAGAAAAAGGCATGGTGTTGGTCGCTGGTAACAAACTCTGTCAACGATTTGCATGTCATGGCCGTATTGCGCACCTTCGCAGTCCTTTTCTAATCAGTCACAGAAAGAAGCCGTCGGGTACGATGTTGAGCCGGAAGATTCTCAGAGTGTTGCGAAATTCTGTACAGGCCTCGAATCTAAATTGACGAGAGCCTTAACTGAAATCTTTCCCAAAAAATCTCGAACATTAATGTATTGCAGCTAGAGCACTGAATAAGAATATCAAGTTAAGAAAACTCCTAATTTTTTTAGTTTTATTTTTATATTTGAGGCCTCTGAGAGGGAGAGCAACATGGCTCGTTTTTTATTATCACGCTTCTTTTTTAGGCCAGCGCCCGAAAGTAGTGAATCTACAAACAAAATGCAAAAACTGCAAAAAAAATTGTGAACTGAAACATTAGGTGGTAACTACACCCGAACAGCTAAAAGAAAAGATTGAAAAAATTGCTCCCAGAAACTGGAGTTTCATGGCCACTAGATCAGATCATGTTCCTATGGTGGTCGGCAGACTGGATGAAGAGGACAAGACGGCTACTTGACATAAAAACACCAGGGCAAGCTTTCAAACCACTGTTCAAGCAGAGCAGTGGGAGCCCACCAGCCGGTCGAGATAAGGAAGCATGTGAAATCGATTTCCGACAGCGTCCCATCTAGGTCACCCTTTTGCGGTCCTGCACGCTTCACCCGTTGCAGCGATGAATTTTTTCTTTAAGCCTGGGAACCATGCGTCCGTGCTTGTCTGAAGCTTCTAATTTTTGTTTAATACTGTACTTGGTTCGTCCTTCCATCGACTCTTATGCACCTGAATTCCTTGCTTTTTCTCGAGCCGTGTTCTTGTTATGAGCGATATCGAATTATACATTCTTTGCGACTGAGTCTGTCGGCCCCGGCGTGTCGTCGTCATGACATTGTAGATAGGAGCTTCTTCCCCGCCTATTGAAGTTCATTTTTTTCGCTGTTCTGTCTGATAAATGGTGAATCGACCACCGGCATGCTTTTTGTCTATAAAGAGAGCCTTCGTAAAGCCACCGTAGAGCGATCGCAGTTTCTACCTTTGGAGTGTAGTGATCGCAAACTAGAGCTCAAATTTCTCTGCTGACAGCACAGCACACACCCAGCACGGCATACAGTTTTAACATGGCGGGCACAGACTAATACACGGTATAAAAATGCTGCCACTGCACTCAACTGCGACAAGAAGTAGCATGTATACGCTATAATTCGCCAATTGCAACCAGCCTATACAGTGTGCGCTGCTACTAAATAAGGCGGATTCCGTGAAAATAGGGATTTTCTGATTAACAAATCGAATGTGGACATAGGCAGGATGTGCAGGATTATGTGCAAGTTGCCATGCATACTCATGTTCAGATAGGGGTAGCAGCACGACCTGCCGCATAAATCAGCAGGGAAGAGGCTGTTGCATAGAGGCAGCGTCAGACAGGCCATATCTTCCTAATCTACAAATACTCAGACAATGTGTCTCTCTAAATACGCCAACATGTGCCCATGATGCTGGTAAAAAGCCCGCCCTGTACTACTTTACATGGGAATATTAGGACATTGACGTTCTAACAATGATTAGAGACCCGTGTGCGGAGATATGGAAGGCACTGCTAAGAGCGACCGCTGGGAGGGCCAAATAGGTCGGGCACAGCGTACTCAAAAATCAGCAAAGGTTAGCGAAGCCCTGGACTAAGGGCAAATTATCAAAACTGCAGCACTCGGAAACACGGAAAAAATAAAAGACCGCCTCAGTCTGGAAGACGTTGAAGCAACCACCGTTAGCTGCTTGGTTTATTAGACGAAGAAAGTGAGGAAGAACGCGCCGCTCGTCCGTAGAAACAGAATGTATTACCCTTTGAAACGGGGTGCATTGGCGCCATGCTCGGCTACGTGTGCACGCACGCCGCCTAGCTGAGTGATCAACGGCTAGCGCCACCTATCAGAGAAATTACGATGCACGTCTACCCGTTGTTGAGTTACACCCCCTCAAGATACGTCCCTAACGTACTTTTCTTCGTTTGGGGGGTCGAGGCGGGCCTAAAATTCGGCTTGCGGTGTGATATGGTAACGCTTCAATTAGTGATTGCTTGTAGACAATGTTTACCTATTATTTATTTGCGGTTTTATTTCTATACCACAACCCATTGGGTTTTATTTGCCTACCAAATTCGGTACACAACTGTCCCCGGATGGGTGCCCCTTGTTGTCGGAGTATATATAGCGCAACGCAAATGACACCTGACGCCAGATTTAATATCTGCTGCTGGTCCTTGGACCCGAGATATTACTTATTTTTGGAATATGGGGGAGTGCTAAACGCACTCTGGCACGGTTCAGCCCGGTATAACACTGCCTCCTGGATTGGACCGGGGCCTATGGGCCTATTCACGCGCGGCGCCTTTCCTATCTTTCCTCTCCTATCCTTTAACTCTCCTACTTTCAGCACGCGGCAGCGAGCGTGGCTTGGCTTGAGCCAGTAGGCAGGCCCGTGCACGTTCCTGTCTTCCTGTCGTCGTCGTCGTCATCATCATCAGCAGCAGCGAATGTATACATTTATAGCGGCCCCGTAACGGGACAGTTTTCCTACCCGTTAGAGGATATTTTTTGGTGATAAGAGAAAGGGATGGGAGGGCACAACGAATTTTAATGCCGCCATCTTGGATTAGGGAGACCGAAACTATGCCGCCATTTCGTCCTCTGACGTCATACATAGTTCCACCTCTATCCACTATATTGGACCATGACGTCATCACTGGCACACGGCAGGTGGTTCTTTTTCTACAATGGTATTTTAGATAGCGCTTCAAGTAGGCTCAATGCGAGATGTGCTGTTTTCTAGCTGCTGCCACGGATGGCGCTATGATCCCAGGATGGTAGGAGACCCCACGGAATCTCGAAACGTGATGAGTAGTTGCTGTCACAGATGACGCTGTGATCTCAGGGTGGTAGCAGACCCCACGAAATCTCGAAACGCAATGAGTAAGAGCCAGCGCTCTTAAAACGAAGGAGACACCACATGCGGGCAGATGACCGTGCTTAAACCGATATCGATCGGCAGCTGGCAAGGCTGAAGATCTCATCGACGACCGCTCAAAACCACAAGAAATTTTTATAGCTGTGAAAATGTTTTTACAATTGAATCCAAGGTCGCTGTGGTGGCCCAGTGGTTATGGCGCTCGGCTGCTGGCCCAAAGGACGTGATCCCCACCGCCGTAGTCGCATTTTGGGGGAAGTGAAATTCTTAGGCACGGTGTACTGTGCGATGTCGGTGCACGTTAAAGAACCCCAGATGGTCGAAATTTCGCAGCCCATCGTTACGCCATCCGTCATAGCCTGAGTTGCTTTAGGATGTTAAATCTTCATAACACCCATCCAAATCGAATTCAATTCCATCCTGCTCTGGTTTCACTCTAACTTCAATGCGCCGTAGGTTCCCCGAGGTCTTAAGCCAAATTTTAGGTTTCTGAAGGAGCTTTTCAACAATAATTTTTCTGTAGTTTTTTATTGTGGGCGAACAAATTTAAAATGAAATGAGGGCATTTTAGTCTGCATAAGTGGAGGAATTTTAGCTTTCTGAAGGAGCACTTCAACATTGTTTTTTTCTGTAATTTTTTATTGTGGTCGAGTAAAATGAAATCGAAATGAGGGCATTTAGGTCTGCATAGGTGGACTAATCCGAAAGCGTGGAAGTTTCTAGAACGCTGAATTTTTTTCACAACACAGGTACAAGATTTATTCATTTTTATTCTTTTTGTTCTTCCTTGTTTTGACTTTCTTGTTTTATTTGTTTCTTTTTCTATTTTATCGTATATTATTCTGTTTTATTTCTTACTTATTTATTTTAGTTCTGACGTCTAGGTGCTATTTTGACATCCATGGCGATTGTGTCGTCGAGATGTTACTAAGTTTCTAATTGCAGTTCATCAGCCGAATGTTTCCCACAGAAGATCTCATCACGCACTGTCTAACACAATCAATTTTTTGCACATTGATGTTGACTGTACGATGCAATCGTGCGGAGAATGTTTTGCAGTCACAAAACACGGGATATAGCCATTTAATGCTGTCGCACTATTAAGCCTTAATGTATATTTTAATTTCAACGCCATAAGCAGATATTACATGGTGAGTTTATGATATGCATTGGAGGATCCTTTCAATACCTTGCAATCACGACAGCAAGTGGTCGTTTTAATGAGTCGATATCTACCTTTTGCTGGCAGCAATGTATTCAAATAAGAAGTGACAGATCCTCGTTGTTCAGCCTTAATTAAAAAATATTTTGACTTCTACTCTGCAGACATCGTCATTTTGCTGCGGGCATGTGGAGAAGAGCTAGCCTGTTTAACCGATCTCATCACGATTTAGGAACCGTCAGGCCACTCGTCGAGTGTTCATCGTTTACGAAAGGCATAATGTACTTCGTGACATAGATGTAATTCTCAGATACTGAGCGGAAAATCGCCAGCTGAGGTCCTCGCGTTTTTTGGCGCTCTTATTCAGCGAGCATCGTCACAGTGACATCGTAGCACAGAAATGTAGCGGATTTATCCGCTAATATTTACCGCATATGGCTGTAGTCTAGAATGCAGTGTTTCGTTAATTTAAAATTCCCTTGAAGAAAGGTACCCTAGGATCTTAATCAGCCAAAGGCATCGGTAATATTACCGGGCTATCCATTTTTAGGCGCCCATGGCCAATACGTGCTTTCTTCTATAAACTGACTGAGTTAACCAATAACAGCACTCTTAGAATGTGTTCAGAGCTTTTCGTTGCTTTGCAATATTGCCGCACGTAATAGGAATCTTAAAGTGCGGTTTATTTATGAAGCACCAAACCGAAAACTACACACTGTTCACCCTCCGCCATGGCAAAGCATTACATACAACCGCTCCGCGCTCCTCCCCTTGTCCCTGATTAGCTATGCGAAACATTCGAGAGATTGTGCAAAAAGTATATGATTCTTCACATTCATAACATTTTTGCCTATCTTCAGTATACTCAGTTGAGCAGGCGACAAAATGAATTCCTGATTTTTATAGCATGAGGGTGATGGACAGTAGTGTTGTTTAGTGGCTCTTTTGATTACAGAAGACTGAAAATTGTTTGATGCTAAATGCGCGCTAATCCCTAATTGCAGAGAACGAAGATTTGGAGCATGTGGTTCCTTCCACATTCAAATGGGTACCGAAACTTCACAAGCTATTACTAATTTTCGGCAGTAAAGAATGAATGTGCACCAGACATCAATTGCGCCGTCTAACTGTATTTGTCTAGGAACATATTCTGCTTACATTTGCGTGTTCTGTTCTTAAAAGTACAGAGAAGAAGAAACCTACGAATGAATTATTTTCGCACGAATAATTCAACAAACACAGAAAATTAAACCTCGTAAACCTTACAAAATGCCTTGTTTGCAGTGAAGGTTGGGGTAAGGATTTGATTTGATTTGTGAGGGCTTAGCGTCCCAAAGCGACTCAGGCTATGAGGGACGCCGTAGTGGAGGGTTCCGGAAATTTCGTCCACCTGGGGTTCTTTAACGTGCACTGACAACGCACAGTACACGAGACAAAAATTTTGCCTACATCGAAAATTCGACCGCCGCGGCCGAGATCGAACCCGCGTCTTTCGGGACAACAGTCGAGCGCTATAACCACTGAGCCACAGCGGCGGCCTGCTGGGGTAAGGAGCTTTTATATATATATATATATATATTAGCAGACAAGGCAAATGAAGTGAGGGGCTCGTTTGATAAACATATTAAGGAAGCCAACAGTCACCGAAACCAAGGTGCATAGGGAAATGTTTCTATTTTTTTAATAGCTATTGCCAGTCAATTAGTCAAAGAAAATTACTTATCAAGCAGCAGAAAGAACAACCATGCCGCAACTGGGATCCGAACCCACGACCTCCGAATATCGCGTCCGGTACTCTTACCAACTGAGCTACAGCGACGGTAAGCGAACCTTGAGAGTGTTCACCAGCGCCACCCTCGTCCATAGCGGCGGACGTAGCACGTCCTGTAATACCGCAAGTGTGACGCAGAACGTAATCTAACGGCGAGGGCGGAACTGTGCGAGAGCCCTCTTATGCTACCTATGGCATCAAGACTGCCAGAACCGAGACCCTCTTTAAGCTATTAGCCGACAAGTTAAAGGAAATGAGGGGCCCGTTTGACAAATTTATGAAGGGAGCCAACAGTCACCGAAACCAAGGTGCATAGGGGAACGTTAATTTTTTTTAATGTGTTATGCTTATCAGTGGGATAATAATACCTAGATTAATAAATCGTTTGAAGAAAATTACTTATAAACTTATAAGCTTATAAATTACTTATAAGCTACACCCAGTAAACATAAATACCCACGAGAGCAGCAGATTGGACAGCCGTCCCCGTAGCTCAGTTGGTAAGAGCACCGGACGCGATATTCGGAGGTCGTGGGTTCGGATCCTACCAGCGGCATGGTTGTTTTTTCTGCTGCTTTATAAGTAATTTTCTTTAAGCGATTCATTAATCTAAGTATTATTATCCCACTGATAAGCATAACACATTAAAAAAAATTAACGTTCCCCTATGCACTTTGGTTTCGGTGATTGTTGGCTCCCTTCATAATATATATATATATGCGTGTGTGTGTGTGTGGTGTATGTATGTATGTATATGCCATTTTCGAGCCAATATATAGAGGTCAGCGAAAAAATCTCCGAAAGCGGCCGGAGAGAAGCTCCCTTAAGCGCCGTATGGTTGCCATGATAATGGTGCCCAGCCGAAAAAAAATTTCCTCCCCGAAAAGGATTGGAACCACCGTCAGCGAAGATACAGAAGCTTCGTTTGCCGGCACCTAAGACAATTTAGCCCCTGAGCAGCCTCTCACGCTGCTTACATGCGCAGGATCACTCAATTTAAAGATCTCTTCTCATCTAATCATCAGGTGGACCTGAAGCTATCGAAATGAAAGTTTACCCAAGTTTCCTACCGGTGATGAAGGCGCGTAGAATATTTTTATTCTCTAGCTACACGCAGTGCCAAATACGGTGCTCAAACAGCCTTTTTGTTTAAGCAGCATTTCCTAAATACACGGAGGATGGGAAAAAGTTGTCCTGCTTGACTTTACCAGTTTTGAACATGCGGCGTTCGGTTTATACACCCAAGACTCGTAACAGATGCATGGCGCACGCAGCAAGAGCGCAAGGCGCCCCATGTCTTCAGCGCACAAATTAGCGCGGGCAATTAGGGAGAACCGCGCCACGCATGCCTGGATGCGTGGCCGATGCAGAGCGCTGGCATGCTATCTCTGTCTCGACTGCAATGAATGTCCATTAATCAAAACTAATTCACTTGTTTTGGTCTGCGAGTACAGTGAAGGCGTGCGGATCTCCACTACATTTCTCAGCTAATGAATCGTTGATGTTCCTGTGGGCTTTTAAGAATTTTTTAAGCGTAATTCAACTAAGAGCGCACTGGCTTTAATTGGCGCACCGTGAATTTTTATTGTTTATGATTCCATTGCTACTAAAATAGTTCCAAACCGCCACGTTTTCAGCCGCGCAGGTGGTGGTGGCTCCTTAGGGGCCGGAATGATTTCCAGACAAAGAAAAAGCTTCTAATCTCTACAGCTTTAAAGGGCTAGGGCTGGGTAAGAAGTTATGCGGCTTGGGTATCACTGAGCCTGAGCAACAACTATATGAACGAGCGATTGCGAAGAACGGTAATACACAACTAGTGAAACATTTTTACTCCTTCTTGTGCTAGCCACTTGAAAAAGTGATGGCTTCGGTTAGAATGAGGAATCCGTAGCAAACATTTGTACGTTCATGTGCAACATTCTAGGACAAAAATTTTGAATATTGGAAAACTAAGTCCTTGTATAATAATACTGAAAGAATTCGTTCATTCTTCCGATATGTAGCAAAATATTTGTTGCGTGCGGTTTCCGTCGCTCGCATCGAACAGCTAACACTGCTTTCGAAAACGAATGGAGAATGCTTTTTACAACAGCGAAAAATTCAAGAATACTCACGCAAGATCTGAGGATATATTGATTGTTATAGTGAAATCATACAATAAATGAAAAAAAATGGGCTCATAAATTCTTTCTCGTTCAAAAATGCATTTGTCCAGAATTTATCGATGTGGTTTTCCCTATAGCCATATATTCAAAGTATTTTTTTAAGAGTAGGGTTTGAAATATGAAAAAAATTGTAAGCTCTGTTGTCACGGGCTGATACTACATTCTCACTGTTTGTTGTGTGTATGATAAATGCCACAAAAGAATTTTCCTTTGAAATACGTGCCTGACTGAAAAGCGTTGCTCGGTGTGCTGCAACAAGTACGGTTGTCAATACCACAGCCAGTATGAATACCCCACTGTGCTTGACAAGGCGATCAGCCAGCCCGCGTGAAATTTTTCTTATTACCTAATTATAAAAGCTATACATTCGCAGAACACACTGTATCGGCGCATATCAGTACAACTCTTGTTTTTACTCTGTTTGCTGTCGTCTCTGAGTTTTTACACTCAAGTTTATGAACGGTTGAAGGAGCAAAGGGAACTGCTACCTGAGGTGGCTCGGACGAAGCACTATTATTTGTTTCTTAGAATAGAATAGTTCGCAATTGAGTAAAGCGTGCAGCGTCTGAAATTATTCAGGCCAAAAAGAATAATATTATAGTTACATTAATAAAAGCGTATTCCTTTTCACAGCAAAAAATAGTAATCTGTTTCTTGGCAATTAGGCCCACGCATTTCGTACTGCACTGCTTCTTTAATTAAAAAAAGGAAACCTTGTTGTCGTAGTTTCTACCACGCTTTCCTCTAAATGCCCTAAACAATAAGTGATCCCTGAGAGAATCAGCTTGTTTTTTATTCTGCTACCTGTCGGAATTGCATCACTTCTCGCGACCTTAAAATCTGATGATGGTAGTGATATCTTATGGGCCAACGGCATCTGCGGCTTAAAAGCGCTATAGCAAAAAGTATTTTCGTTCGCTCTAGGTGGGGTAAAAACCCATTTCCCAACCATTTCACTATGAATAATCCGAGAACCAGACCAGGGGAAACTTGTACAAATTGTATCACCGGTGCGCACCCAGAAGCACTGGGAATCTAACCTCGCACTTTCAGAATCTCGACATAAAAATGTATGCACAAAACTGGCTAACTGAATTTTCCATGAACTAGCGCTTCAAAAAAAAACTGATCTGCTCCAAGGAGGGCGGCTCTGAACGACGCGTTCATAAAGCCGGAATTTTTTTGCTGTAAGAAAATCTCCCATGGCTGATCGGGTCCTTTCCTAATCTGATTTTTCTGAACCGGCACTTTGGGGTCACTTGGCGCTTGCGCAAAGAACGGGACCGCACTTGGAAAATAAAGGAACTGGTTGCACCACTGGTAGTGATGCACAGCCATGGTAAATCATACCTTAAGCGTGCATGAATAAATCCTGTCACGTAAGCATGTTGTAAAACGGTCACATGAACGATTTAAAAAAAAATGGCCAGGCTTAGCTTGGTTAAGCCAAGAATGCGTTGCATATCTCGGTGGAGTTCCGTGCTGCTCCGTTGAATCGATAGGCTATTGACTCGATCGCCATTGAAACTGCCCGTGTAGCAGCGCTCGATCGCCTTTGAGTCGATAGACTATCGGTTCGAGGGCCCTCGAAATGCCCGTGTGACAGGGGTATAAGACTGTCCCGGCGAAGGAGCGCAGCTCTTTTATACATATGCCGTGACGTCACGCGCCGGCGCAGCGCCCCTAGCGGGAGGAGCGGGAGTCAGGTGGTGGCTGCGGCCGCGCGCGACTGCGCCAGTTGGGGCCCAGCTTTTCCTCCGTGACGTCACGCGCCGGCGCAGCGCCCCTAGCGGGAGGAGCGGGAGTCAGGTGGTGCCTGCGGCCGCGCGCGATCGCGCGAGTTGGGGCCCAGCTTTTCCTCCGGCTGTCGTGACGTCACGTCACGTGGTTTGGTGGCTGCCCGGCCGCGCCCAAGGGCTGGACTGAGTGATTGCAATATGCAACGCATAATAGGACGATTGTAGTTTCTGGGGTTTTAACGCCCCAAAGCAACCCAGTGTATGAGGGACGGCGCCGTGGAGAGCTTCGTATTAACTTATACATGCTAAGGTTTCTTAGCGTGTGCTGACATCGAACAGAGCTTGGGCCTTTGTTGCATTTCTCCTGCATTGAAATACGGCGGCCAGGGCCGGAATCGAGCCCACAACTTTGGAATCAGCAGCAGAACGCCGAAGCCTTCAAATAGCATGGTGGGAGCATTTCTTTTTTGTGAGCGAGAGAGGGATACTATTTTGTAGCGATAGCTACATTTCGGTAGCATCTCGAGCCTTCAGCGTGGCGGCGACACGTGGCTGGTCACGTTTTGCAAAGAAGATGCCGGCGGCGCGGCGCCGCGGCTGGTCACGTGGTGCGTAGCAGCTGCTGCTGCCGGCGGCGCGGAGCGCCGGCGAAACTGAGCAGCAACAGCAGCGCGCATGAGCCGTGCCAAGTGGGGCGAAGATGAAGAAAGAACGTCCAGCGAAACGGAGCGGCGAAAGACCGACTTTGCATTTTAACTGAGCAAGTTCTACTCCGCTAGCTGTAGCTATAGCCTCACTCCAGGTTTAACCAAAGCTAAAACACCGCCAATTTTGTTTCGACAACAGTGTTCTAGGAACAAATAAAGAAGGCATAGATTGAAAGACTGTTGATAGCGTGATTGCGCAAAACGCTAACTGGAGCCTGCTACGAGTATTTTCTCTGATCTTTGAAATGGTCTGGTCAGTGCAATACCTTGGCTATAAATATAAGTGCCGGCACTCTGTCTGTAAGTTCAGACAACAATAACTAAACCTCTTGTCGCTGACTGAATGAGTTGGCCCCATTTTTATTTTTAATGCAACGGCGCGGATCAAGACTAAGGAAAAGAGCCGAAAATGTGTCCTTTCCGGCATGAATGACCTCCTGTATTTAGCAATGCTACGCGAGAAGAGACGTACGAACGACAAGGCAAATAAATTTGTCCTAAATACTATTTAATTTGCTTAAAAATTTATTGGAAAACTGGATAAAACGTCCCGGCTTTCATCTTGCCGCCATGACCGCTTGCAGAAACAGGAAGGCTAAACTGCATCTTTTTGATTTGACTGTTCTGCAAGAGGTCAGGGGTGAATTTCAATTTTACTGACGGCGCTTCTGCACTAAGCACACTGAATGGCTTCACTCCCACTAAAGAAATGGCAGAGTTAAGTTGGCAGTAGGAATAAAGAAGTTAAAGACTGCGCAAAAATATCAAGCGAATGCAAACATCAAAGAGAAGATTTAAGTCCTTAGGCTGGATTGAACATGTGGAAAATACACGACAATTAAAGCGCTTGTATAAAGTTAGCGGAACAGGGGTTTATCTCAATATTTGTTCTTTATAGAACATTAGTCACAAGAATCAGCTCTTTCCAAAGTGCAGAAAGTAAAGGAGGGAAGAGTGTTTGAACACAGCCTCGAAATTCGCCATAATTATTTCATCTGCCTTCAGAGACTGACGCAACATTGAAAATTAATTAGCGGAAGGTTGAAGGCCAATTGGTTTTCTCTAAAATCACTGGTGTCATCTGTGTTATACGCATTATTTTATTTTACATATGAACAATCAAACACGCCAGCGATTTCTTCGCGACTATGGCAGATTGTATGTTACTGGAATATTCTCGGTTCTTTTTCCATTCAGTTCCACATGCACCGTTGACGTAAATAAAAAGAAGCATGAGAGAGGAGAAAGACTTTCACTATCGCACACTATATGAGTGAAAATGCACTCAGATATTGCCAACACATGTGGCACATATGGTTCACCAGTGCTGTACTTCTGATGGTAAGCTTATTAGAGGTCTGGGAGAACTACTGCATGCGTGCTCTGTTTTACTTCTCGGGCACCGATACGCCGGCTATCGCAGATCACCTACTACTGAACACCCTCTTTTGGGAGAAACTACAGCGGGGTCAGATGGAAAAGGTTTTGCTGACTATTCACGTTTACAATGGTGAGCTTAGCAATATTGCCGCTTGCTTGTGGCAACAGCGTTCATACTGGCGGATTTTGCGGAGGCACCCTTCTGTTTATGCGTGGCGCTCTCTAGAAAGTACATGAACCAAAATGAAGCTTTTCAAAACTACTAGGTAGGTAAGCAATGAGCATTCATGTGAGGAAGCAAAATTAGATACCAGAAATGGAATGTAACAATACAATATGGGGCCCGAATAGTTGAATCTCTCGTAAAGAGCACTCCGGAAATAATGCCTCTGCATCAATAATGCAGCTCGTTCCGTGCTACCTAGGCGCTCAACATAGTTGAAAAAAAAATGCGGTAGAGTTTTAACGTAGTTGAACTGAGTAGACGTGCGTAGCCATGTGTTATGTCTGGTTGGCGAATAGTTTTGCTTTGCTGGGTCGTCGGTAGGGTCTGGCGACGATATTAACTCGATAGTAGTGACGTAGTGTGGAAGAAATGAATTGGACGGGGCATGTAATGAGATGGCAAGATAACCGATGGTCGTTAAGAGTAACGGACTGAATTCCCAGAAAAATCAAGCGTAAAAGGTGGTGGCAGAAAGTTAGGTGGGCGGATAGTGTTACGGGGATAGGGAGGCCGCATCTGGCACAGGACAGGATTAATTGCAGAGATATAGGGAGAGGCCTTTGTTCTGCAATGAGTGCATCCAGGTTAATGATGATGGGTGAACGGTGGTTGATTGGGACGTAGAAAGCGCTGGTGACGAAGTCTTTTGTACAACTAGTCGATGAAGCAGCGGGATGAGAAGAAGGGTCACAAGGAGGAATTGTTCAGCACAAGCGTCAGCCGAACGCCTCAAGATCTTTGTCGTAGTTGCCGCCGGCGCATGCTCATCTTCTTGATTCCAGTAGTATTAGCAGATGAAAAACACGTTGTGCAGTGCACAGCGCGAGTGTGTGTTGTGGTTTAACGAGGCGTGATCGGTTGCAGCGATTGCATATTGCTCTCGTGCAGTGGCCAGCGAAGCTGATACGTTCGTGTCACATGGGGTTCGAGTTCTAGTTGCAGCGATGTTTATTTACTTATTTATTATTTGGCCCATGTCACTCTTAACCTCAAGCTTCATACAAACTCGGCAAACCGGATTCACCTCGTCGAGTAGTGCTTTTGCACTAAAAAGTGAAATGCTAAAAGGCTAAATGATCCGGCACACAAAATCCGCATCATGCGTTCTAGAACGACCGCCTTGTTCCTTTGCTGTTCCTTCTTCCAGATGTCGGTAGCGATGCTCTTCTCCTTTGGCTTGAACTGCTCTGCGTTTGAACTGCATTCCCAGAGAGAATTTTAGGCTCGCGGCTCGCTTAACAGTCATATTTCAATTCGCATGTGCCATTAATTATTTAAAACGATGAGTAATTGTCGACACGTTTCTATACCTGTGAAAAATGCAACGCAACGCACGTACATGCATAAGCATTACATGCCAAACCAGTGGAGTGCAAAGGAGAGTCCGATTACTTCCGTGAAATTTCTGGGCACTGTGAACAGCGCATATTCCTTGGCAATGAGATGGTTCACGCTACATAATGCAAGGATTTGTCGCAGCGCGTACAGGACGGGGACAACTACAGAGAACGATCAAGACACGACGGGAAAGGACGAGCTTGATCGTTGTCTGTAGTTGTCCCCGTCCTGTTCGCGCTGCGACAATTCCTTGTATTATGTGTCAACGCCAACTGGCCGAAACGTCAGTACTTCTACAAGCTACTATCTCAAAATAAATCAGAATTAGAACTAAAGCCCAGCTCCCAATTTTGGTGTAAACCAGCGGTTTTGTGACGTAGGTCTTTACAAAAAGGTGACAAAAATACAGCAACAGACAGTTCAGAGTAATCAACTGTTTTTTTATGCTTTCAATCAGCACAGAGTGTTTGTACGAGCATAAGATTCCGCGGCAGAATGTATTGCTCAAGGCAACGTTTTTATTTTCCTTCATTGTCCTTCTATAGTAAACTTCGGCGGACATCCTAAACGCCGTAAGTGGGGGCATTCTTTCATTACTGAAAGTGCCTTCCTCTCTTATTCATATAAATGTTAGGCACAGAGAAGGTCCACTGGAGAGGCGTAGTGCAACCGCCAGACTTTTCAGGGCGAGCAGAAAAAAGCGAACACATGAATGCAAGAAATGCATTGTATCGTAAATCATCGTAAACGTGCTCCTGGAAGCTGCGCACACACGCAGCTACGGCGACATACGCACGAAAAAAATGAGCAAGGATGAAAACGGTGCGCATCAGTGCTCGGCAGCGTCAATCGTCTTGCCTTCTAAGCTGCCTCGAACACACCAGCCTCATTCGTGTTCACAGTGACACCGGTAAAAACATATTTCATTTTTAAAATGTTATTCTTTTGAGTAATCTTCTAACAGTATTTACGATTTTTTAAGGGTGTTTTTGTTGAGAAAACTGAACTCTCGAACCAATATCACTGCCTATCTCAGAGGCAACGCTTTAAAGCCCATGACGTTCCGTTCAAAAGCTCTGGAACGGACCTGAAGAAAGCTGTGAACAAATATCAAGGAAAACAACAACACGCAATTTACGCCGTTCAGAAAGGCAGAATGACGCAGCCATGGTGCCATTTATCACAGCACAGGGGTGTCTTCCGTAAGAAATGTAAAAGCGAGCTTGAAGTAGGGGAAACGAGATATGCTAGGAAACATCGGCGGATGCCATGAAGAGTAGGCGGAACGGTGCAGGATTAAGGGAGGTGAAATGGCGACTGCCTTCACCCACGCGCGTGCAGTTGTGCAGGCTAAACGAGCTGCGTATCTATTGGAAGACAAGAAAAGGGGTGCTAGACGTGCTTGACAGCGATTGACGTTTTAATGAGCTTTGAAGAAAGGAGCTTGATTTTTTCTGGCTTTCCTACTGACACCTGGAGGTTGTAAAAAAGACGGCTTTACCAGTAAACCTTTTAGCTTTGCGAGCGTGGATGGAACTGAGATTATCTTACGAGCAGTACTTTTGTTGGAGGCTTTAGTCTCAGAGTTATTGGTAGTGCCTTACAGATTTATGAGTCGTTTAAGGTATGTTTACGGTAGGCGCTGTCGCGAAAAAAATAATCATAAGGCTCGGAAAAAGCAGCAAAAGTTGATCCGGCAGGCATTTTATGTTAAAAAAATTAGTTTTTGTCACCAGAAAATAGTACAATGGTTCGACGGGTCCACAAGCATAAAATCTAATATTCCGGGGTTTTATTTGTGTTGAGGCTATTTTTTTTCAGGGATTGTGTAAGCCGTGCGCCAAATTAATTCTGATCCGTACTTTGCCAACGTGCAGCAATATTACATTTGCAGATGTGGTCGAACGTGGACGCTCATGAGTAAGCACTCCTTTATTACATATTTGCTCCACCTTAAAGGATTCCGCTATACATCGAACCAATGCTGTAAACAGTGCATTTGCAAGTAGCACACATCTGAGCTTCGTAATTCCAGAGCAGCCAAGTATCAAATGTATATATGTAAATTGCTTTGGAACAGCCCGAAAACTTTCATAAAGCTCATAAAAATGGATGTTAGTTTATTCAGTATTAGCATTGCCAGACCATTGTTGGGCAAGCTTGGAAGATCACGTAACTATAAGATTTTTTTCCTCTCCGTGAAACCCCGTGCCATAACATGCCCGGGAGATACATCCTTAAAAGCAAGAAAGTTTACCTCGCTGTATAAGTCGACAGCATGTAGCTTTTGATTTCAATTTATTGCTTGAAAAACATGCAAAATGCTTCAGAAATGAACAAAAAAAAACCAGGTCATGAGTAGTAAACAAACATTTTGAGGCAAATAACGTTATGCTCATTTATATAAAAAATTATTTATTCGCAGCGTCCGCTCTCCAGTAATGAGGATGCGCGCAGGATTTCGTTAAAATGATTTCGACAACTTGCCTTCATCAACTTGTACCATAATCACAAGATAAGAAAATTTTTAATGTTTTCTTAATAGAAATACAGCTGCTGTGTCTCTGACTGAGAGCAGCTAAATGTGCTGTAAGAAATCCTTGTAGCAAGTAAGGCGCGGTTGTATCTAAAATTAGAAAATGAAGTATGTCATCGCTAGGATGCGTGTGTGCACTAAAATATGAAGATAACTCAGTTTACGCCACCATACCATCGACGCTTAACATAAATTTGCTTGCCTTTCATGAAACCAATTGATACAAATCAGGAAGCATTACTCATTTTATTATCTGCTAATATTGGCATCTTTATTATAGATACGGCATGGTCAGCACTCAAGAATGGAGTGCTGTTAAATGATGTTGCTATTGGTTTCATAACAGAGCGAAACGTCTCCGCTGCGAACTTGCGCTCATCTCACCTGTGAAGCGATTATATAGTAGCCGTTCTTCTGCGAAACTGACTTATAAGAAGCCGGCACCCGCGTCACGCCGCTTTCATGGCTTTTATTCCAGTCTCCTTCTCTCAAAAGGACACAAAGAATTGTACTGAAAATGTTGAAGCGTCAGACCTAGCTTAGAACATTGTACAATTTGAGTAATGCTCCATATTGCGGTGTTTGCTTTTCTATAAAAACCTTTATATGTAATGCATCTTCAAAGAAGATCAAAAAACCTAATAGCAGCGTTATTTCTCAAGCTCATGTTTTAGCTTGTTTCACTGTGCAAAATGAAATATTTATTGAATGTCCACTTGTTCTGTACACTTGAAAAACTCATTCGTTTTGGTATTTGTCATGTATGCACAAGCGGCAGGTGTCTACAAAGGAAGCTGTCTGCAGATTTTAGGAAAAGAGAAGATGTATCTGTTTGCCTTCATAAGCAAACAAATGAAAGAAATGGTCGGATGTGTGTCTTAACGTGGCCGCCGAGTGAAGCCTCCGGCACTCGCAGAGAGGGAGAGAGCAAATCTTAATCGGGGGGGGGGGGGGGAGGGGTGTAGATGCGGCCACGCAGACACACAAGGAGAAGCCTTAGGAATGCAGATAACATACGTATTTATTGGCATTCTCAGTCTTCGTCACAACGCAAAAATGCAGTGTGAACCGTCCTTACCAGTGATGCTTCACAGAATCATTATTTGTTTGAGAAAACTTTCTATTTATTTGCGCAATAGAATGGGCACCGAATTTAATGCAAACATCGAATGTCCCGCACTCGGAAAATTTTTTATTTGATATTTCAGTTCGTGCAATCATACGCTTCTTTTCTGTAACATTATTAACAGCTTTCTAGCCCCCCTCATGTTCGTCTTCTTTTTTGCCCTAAAAGATGGTTATCAGAAGTTTACTTCACCCAATTTTAAAATCATGTGAAAACTTCGAGCGTAAAGAATTGCATACCTGCGAGACACCACGAAAATACGGCCAGGCATATGAAGACGACGCACAGCAGTAAAACGCATGTTTATTAGGCGCTCGTTTATGCGTTGCAAAGCGACGTACCGCATGCCGAGAAGATATGAGAATTTTTGCGCAGTACTGCGTCTCTTCCGTCGTATTGCTCATATTTCGTGCGGATCAGTATCCTTGGAGATGACGCGAGCCGAAACTTTTTGAAACCTTGATTTGGATCAGCGTTCTCTGCTGATATAAGCTGTGGCACGTACCTTCAGGTCTAATATGCGTTTTGGCTAAATAAGGTGATTTCTACCACCGTCCTGCTTAAGAACAGCACATCGCAGTGAAAGAAGTACATTATGGGAGTACAGATGTATAGTAAAGCGTAATGTGTGCGCATTGTAACGAATGCAAGAAACGAGTGATTCTGTGTATTTTTCAGACGTCATGGTTTCTTTATTTCGCTTTTTCCGAGTAACTAAAGGAATTCTTGCACTGCGCTGGACAGCATAAAAAGTAATCTGTCTACTTAGGAAATAATGTTTTTCTTTCCTACGCCGTTGATCGTTTAGTTTATGAAACAAGAAAACCTCACACGCTACACTGCGACCATTATTACAACCTGCTCTACATATGTGCCCCTAGAACTTCTTGTCACGAAAAGTAAAACTGACTGGTTCGTCAGCCACCAGTTCCCCGGGGAGTTATACAAGAAAGCTTACTGGTGAGGCACCAAGATCGCGTTTCTTTGACGCCAGCTCAAATCCCTGTCCCATGACTATCAAAAGGCAGTTCCAAGGTGAAAACATTATTCCACAAGTTCATCTTTTCAGTGTAAGATTTAGTGTTCGTCCCGTGTGCAGTAATTGCATTTTTGCGCAATAAGCATATATACACAGTACATATTTATATACCCATTATTCAAACAATATGTTCTCCATTATCTAGAATTCTAGGGGGCGAATAGGTGCCGTGTTTCTTGGGGTTAGTTGTCAAATTAAGCTGACCTGCCTAATTCGTGAATGCACCATTAGTTCCTTGGATATATTTCTCTCGGTTCACCTTCTGTGCCGCTGGCAATAAAGGAATAAATTTAAGACAGCCGAAAACACTATGTACTTACCATTTCTTAGATGGGGTATGCTGGATGGCACTTCCTTTAATAACAACGTGCCGTATATTGAACGCATACCCGTGGAAGAGCATGTATTATGACACTGGAGCGATAGGCGAAGAATGTCGACGAAGGGTATAGAACGGCTCATCAGAAAAAAATTTGAACACTGTACAGAGTACACACCTGTTACAAATAAAACGTGGATACAGAGGGTGCACGAAAAATGGCGGAAACAAATAAAGCGTAAATGTGATATGTAAAAGGAGATAAGAACTTAGGCAGTATACTTACATCTAAACGTGTGTACATTGTAAGACCTGTCAGAAATTTGGCGTTCCTTAGGCAACATTATCCTTGCGAGTGCAATATTGTTGCGCAGTCGTCTTTGTGGTACAGGATGCCGGTATGAGAAAACAGAATTTTAATTGTTGATCAGATTGTATTAGTATATAACATTGTAATAGTATATACAACCTTTGTCCTTAAAGATCCGAGACTGAGTCTATTAAAAAAAATGCGTTCAACATTGAAATCATTTGTGCAGGACCCCTTCTAAATTGTCTCTCTTGCAGTCTATACACAGCTTCCCACGCTTCTTGAGGTCTTGGAAACAGTTGGAAAACGCTTCTTTTGGCAAGGCTGTCAGCTCCTTTGACGTGGCGTCTTGAATGGTCTCCAGGCTCCCTATCCAGCGACCATTTAGGGCTCTCTTCACACGAGGAAACAGGAAAAAAAATCGCATGGGGAGAGGTCAGGCGAATATTTCGGATGGGGAAGCACAGTAATGCTGCGCTTGGCGAGAAATGTCACGCTGAGCGCAGTCTGCGGCCTTGTGTTATCGTGGAGAAAGCTCCATTGTCCAGATGCCCATAAGTCGGGGCGACGGCGTCTCATTGCATCACGCATGTGTTGGAGCACGCGGATATAAAACTTCTGATTCATCGTCTGCCCTTGTGGGACGAACGCGTGGTGTATGACACCTATGGCACCGAAAAAAACTATCAGCATGGTCTTTGTTTTGGTGTTCTGCCGCCGCACCTTTCTCGATGCCGGAGAGCTTGTGGACCGCCGTTCGGCGCTCTGTCTCTTTGTTTGAGGATCGTATTGAACACACCATTTTTCATCTTCAGCAATGATGCTGTCAACAAATGCCGCATTGTTCTCTTCCTAGGCGAGCAAATCAGCGCCTACTGACGCCCGCCTGTCCTTCTGGTCCTTTGTGAGGGAGTGCGGCACAAGTCTGGTATTCAGCTTTCGTTTCTCCAAGTTATCGCGCAAAATTTGGTGGTTTGTTGCTTAATAATGTCGAGAGCACCTGATAGCATGAGTACTGTAATGGTGCGGTCTTGCTGTACTATTTTCCTGATCCGAGCCACGTGTTTTTCATTCCATGATGTTGTAGGGCGCCCCTGCCTTGTGTCGTCTCCCACCGACGTTCTCCCCGAAACGAACCTCTTGTGCCACTCGCAAACTCGCGTCCGCGATAATGTCTCCTTGCCTTAATCGTCACGAAGGAGCTAATACGTTTGTTTGGCTGTCTTGGCAAGCTTCACACAGATTTTTTTGCTTACAGGTTGTTCGAGGTTGATGTTCATTTCTCCACATTCACTTACTGTAGAATGCTCAGATGACCAGTAACAACATATTTTTTACATGTAGTGCAATCTAGCGGCCGCCACAGCAATTAACATAAATAGCTCAGGTTAACTAGAAAAATCGGCGCTACACATACCCACCAACATTTGCATTGGGGAATCATTTCTAGAGAAGAAAATAAATCAGTCTTGAAACTTTACGGACAAAGGTTGTCATTTTGTTTGCGATAGGCGGCAAAGCATTGAAAGTACAAGACGAATCATTGTGAATGTCGCAGGCAATGACCACATGTCAGGACCACGAGTGTCAAATAGATTCATTAAAAAGAATGGGGAGGTGTGCATTTGAGAGGTAGACTCAGGTATGAAAGAACTTTACCAACCCGCCTCATGAGAAAAATACATAAAAGCTGCATTTTACCAATGCACAGGTATGAGACAGAAAGGGGAAGGCTAAGGAAAAGTATTTAAATTAAATTGAAGACAGCGCAGCGTACTATGGGAAATAAAATTATAGATGTAACGTTAATAAACAGCAAGAGTAGGGGCGAGATAACATTCAAGAGTTAATGAATGAACTCATGGTTGAAATCGCGAAGAAAAATGTGCTACAGGTGCAGCGTATATAATGCGAACGCAAGATAACCGATAATACGTTAGGGCCACGCATTTGATCCCAAGAGAAGGCAAGCGCAGCAGGGAGCGGCAAGAAGCCAGGTGGCAGGATCAGGCTCGGAAGGTTGCATAGGCAAATGTAGCCGTAGCTTTCACAGGACATGGTTGTTTAGAAGGATATGGGAGAAGTCTTTGTCCTTCTGTGGACGTGTAGTTAGTTTAATGATGAATGCGACGCTAATCACGTTAATATGCCTAGCCGCTGGATGGTTAGAATATTTTGATGGGTATCTGCAGCTTCGTTTTTTCGTTAATTCTGTCTACAGTGGGGATCTGTTGTTCAAATTTATGTACACTGTCTTGGTTTGTTTTGTGCTCCGTTTCAGTGCACAATAGAAATATTTTAGAATTATTCAGTAGAACTACATGGATCTTGTTTTAAATTTTATGCGCATTGCGTTTCATGTCGGAAATTAACGTTATCGTGATGAGAACTCGATTTCGAATAAATTTGCTTCTCTACGAAAGTAGTCCGCAGGAACTGATAGGATAGACTTGAGGTGAAGCATCACACGCGAATCTAGATAAAAATGACTGAAGGCAGGAGCTACTAGCTGCCTCACACACAGATTTTGCCAGAGCACGACTGTGAAACTTTCTTTTAAGATAAAAAATTCGCAGCGCAAATACAGTGATTTAATTTTGTGATGCTTTTCTTGACGTTTTGTCGGTGCCACTGAAATGCTGAAAACATAAAAAAATCACCAGTGGGGTCTATGCTGTCTTAATGTATTAAAGTCGCTCCTGATAAAGATGGCCACAGGCTACACAAGCATGCTCAAGAAATAGTCTCTCCGTGAAGAAATCTCCTAAGCCGACTAGCTGCGTTATCTTCGCTTAAAAATTGCCGAGGAAAACTCTCTCCACGTTCCAAAGTAGTGCAACATTCGGAAGCACTTACACGATTCCTTTCAGCGATCTCCGGACGGATGCGAGGAAAATGGCGCACCAATTTTTGAAGCAATATTTGGGCTGCTTTCTGCTATAGTACCTGCACATGAATACTATGTTTGCTGCTGAAACATTGTAAGAAAGTAAGGATGGTAACATTTCATGCCGTGAAGTATAATGATCTCATCTGGTGCCAGTAACTGAGATAGAGCTGTCGCTCATTGAATTTTCGTCATTTTAGACAAATTGAAAAGAACCAATGCCGTAATTATACGCTATTTTCGGAAGAAAATGGCATTGGCCATAGCACATTTCTAGGAAAGATCATGGTCGAAAGTTTTTTTTTTTCATTCCAAATGGTTATTCCATGCATTTGACGAAACCCTCTCAACAGAAGGGAGGAATGAAACGTTACTTGTTTTTTTTTTCTCTATTTACCATACCATGTTCCTGCTGGCAGCAAAGACGTAGTGGCATTTT
>JARKHS020035354.1:67500-77720 GCA_030143305.2 Amblyomma americanum | reverse complement strand
AGCTGCATGGCATAAATTATTACGGCTGAAGTGTTTTTGGTTGCGCTTCCTTCTCTTCCCATTTCCCATTTTAGCGTCGGTATTTTAACTTTGCTTTCCTTCCATCACTGCGTTTGCTTGGATTTGCCTGAAACTTGTTGTAATTGCGCCCATACTGTTTTCAGTGGGCCCACTTCGCTTCGGGATTGTGTGGTTTCTTGTAACAAGGTTTGATTACATTATACTTTCAAAAGAGGCTGGATTGCCGGCATTAACGTCAGAACAGAGCAGCGTATTTGAAACTCGCGTTTGCTGTTTGTATTAACATGATGTTCCTATCCAGCGCTAGTTCATTGCATGTGCGGATTTGCTTCCTTCTCGGGCCAACTCATCGCTTCGCATGGCGTGTCAGCTAAAAAATAAATAAGAAAGAAACAACATAGTTGGCAAGCTACCCGCCATCTTTATGTGATTTATGTGCACTTATTCTCACTGAGTCACAAGAAAATTCTTCACATGTTCTGTCAGCGGGTTTTCCTTTTTTTGTGAAAAAAAAACCATGAAGCATTATAACAGCTCCCTTCGTAAGCATCAGGATCTTTTTTTTTTGCGTACTGCGATGGTGCGTTGCTTATTCAACAATAAGGTAAGCAATGTTTTTCGTTATGTGCAGAAACAAATCGTCGGCCGCTCGATAGCTTTGCCTCCCCATAAAATATAATAAGCTAATAACCGAGCCTGAAGCCTATCCAGGTGGAGAAAGTGTATGTAGCAGATTCTGGTATCGTGCATACCGGCGTGATAAAAGAACTGGCAAGGCGCGAGAAACATGTAATTGTTTGTCTCAGAGTGAGGGCTTAAGGTCGAAATTAGTAATATCGCGGCCATCACAGTACATCGGAAACGTTATACACTTAGAACCGAACTGGAAGTTTGAAAAAAAAAACGAAGTTTACGACAAATCTTAAGCTTAAGTATTTTTGTACAAATTCTCATGAAAGAAACAAAATTATCCAAATACTCCACTCCTTTCCCACGAGTGCATTTGTATCTCCAATGCACCTTGGCCAGTCCCCCGCCGTGGGTATATGCCAATAAGCGCGAGGACATCATCATCATCATATCATCATCATTTTTGTTCACAGTATTATCGTTAGAAACAACACCGAGAGATGGGAAAGGAGCTTTCAACCATTCCGTTTAAATTTAAATGTCCTGCGACGCCATCTGACAAGCAGTTGAAGACTAGAAATCTGGCCATTATTTAGTATTCTAGACACGGTTGTTGCTGTTTTCTTCTCCTCTTAACTTGCGTTGTTTTCAAGTGTGTGCTATAATTACTCAGTGTGTGCTATAATTACTCATGAAATCCAGGGGTTCTAACTTATAAATTGAGCTCTTTGTGAATAGAGCCTAGCTTTTCATTTGCTGGTGACTTCGGCCTAAGTTTTAATTCTCACCCTCTCGTATATACCATGCAACTAAATATCGTTTCTGTTATTCACTTAATTGCTTCTAGTAATTCTGCTCGTTTTGCTGTTTTTTCTTTATGTCAACTACAACAACCTTGCACAATATGTACGCTATTTACAGTTGTGGATATCTGCTAAAATCAAAATTACAAAGTGGCTTTCCTCCGTGCATTCATTCAATGTGGCATCAAGGCTCAAAATGAACGCCATTAAATGGGATTGGGATAACTTTGTAACCAATTTTCTCTTAAGCCAGTGTGAGCCCTGGCAAGTCATGGAACTGTGTACAAAAATGGGGTATAATTCATACGCGTGCAGAGATGTATCATGTTCCCAATGTGCTTATGCACAACTACGAAATCAAGCTATCTGTCAAGGGATATTAGGCTGGGTGCATTAACTTCATTTCCGAATGTGATTCATTGTAAATCTCAGCGTAGCTCATTGCCTCTATTGACAGCACGAATGCTCCAGTTGCAGACAGGGCTAGGGAACACATGGACATTTTTACCGAAGTGTTAGCGCTTTCTTATAATAAACTGCACATCTCCAACCAAAAATGTTAACTTTAACCAACATTTCCAAGCCGACTCGGCTCCTTCATCAGGGGTGACTGAGGGCAGTAGCTAGCGTCTTTTAAGTATAGAGGGGAGGGGGGGGGGGTGAAAAGAACGACAGCTGTCTCGCGCAAGACGCGGGGGAGGGGGAGGGGTTTTAGGCTGTTAGTCATGCTGGCGCACTGCAGGGAGGTGCTGAATGGCGACTTTATTTCGTTGCGTTGAAGAGCGAAGTCCCTGGGCATATACTGGGGGCAGGTTTCCTTTTGTGCGGTTGATATTGTTCGGGGTGGTTTGGATATGCCAGTATTCCAGAAGGAGCCTCTTGTGGTAATTTGTTTCGGTTCTGAGGATGCGGGTCTCTTCAAAGTTGATTCTATGGTCGGAGTGCTCGGAATGTTCGGCTACTAGATTGCGCTCTCTTGCGAATTTGCGGACGTCGTTCTTATGTTGCCGAAATCTTTCTTTGAAATTTTTGGTTTCGCCGATGTAGCTTGCGTCGCATTCGGCACATGGAATTTGGTAGACAATCCCTTGGGCTCTTTCTCTCGGCGGCCGGTCTTTGGGAAAAGGTAGAGAAAGCGCAACAGTGTTTGTGGGCTTATGCGCAAGCTGGAGACCCGATTTTTTCAGGATTCGGGCGATGGTTTCGCTGACACCTCCGACATAAGGTAAAGTGACGTATTTTGGTGGTGGCGTTGGTCTGTGTGCGTTTATTTCGTGAGGAATGTTGTGTTTTTGACGTCGAATGGTTTTTTGAATAAAGTCTTTTGGGTAGCCGTTCATGATGAGTTCTTTGAATTTCGTGCGTTGTTCTTTTTTTCTGTCAAGTTCTGTGCTGCAATGTGTCTCAATTCTTCTGAACAGCGTCTTCACCACTGATGCTTTGTGGACTGTCGGGTGGTTCGAAGAGAAGTGGAGATACCGGCCTGAGTGGGTTGGTTTGCGGTATACGGAGAATTGAAGGGTATTGTCGTTTCGGGACACGAGGACGTCCAAAAACGGCAGGGAGTTTTCTTGTTCCACCTCTAGCGTGAACTGAATGTCAGGTTCTATGCAGTTTAAATGACGAAGGAAATTTTGAGTCTCAGATTTTTTGATGACGGCGAAGCAATCGTCGACATACCTGAGGAAAATCTGTGGTTTCGGGTGGAATGAGTTGAAGGCTCGCTGTTCGACGTGTTCCATTGTTAAGTTGGCCATGACGACAGAGATGGATGCTCCCATTGGTGTTCCTTTCACTTGTCGGTAAAATTCCCCGTTTGACGAGAAGTATGTGTTTGATAGGCACAACTCCAGGAGGCGGCACACATCAGTTACACTCAGCGGGGTTCGTGCGCTGAGTGTGTCGTCGCGTTGTAGGGCGTCTCGGGTGGTGGTCACCGCAAGCTTCACGGGGATGTTTGTGAAAATTCACATCACGTCGAAAGAGACAAGGCATTCGTCAGCCTCAAGGGTGGCTTGGACACCAGTTCGATGAAGTGACTGGAATGACGGATATGGGTCGCTGTTTTTCCTGCGATTGGGGTATGAGTTTGTGAAGGTATTCTGACAACAAGCGAAGAGGGGAACACCGGAAGTCGACAATCGGGCGCAAAGTGATACCCGGTTTGTGGACTTTGGGCAGGCCATGGAATGCTGGAGCCGATCCGTTGGTGCTCAATAACTGAAGGTAGAGGTTTCGGAAGGTGGGGTGTTTTTCGAATACTTCTTTCAATGTTTTGTTTAGCCTTGCTTGGGTAGTGGTTGTGGGGTCCTTCTTCAATTTTGCATATTCTTGACTGAAATTATGAAAAAAGAAAAATATACATCTCTTCAGCCTACCGTCGTCTTCTTCATGTGTCAGAAGGTTTCTGCAGTTCTTCTGGTTCAGATGGTGTTCGCACAGTCATGCTGTAGCGCCCTTTTTTCATTCGAAACCGTGTCATTGCTCCTATCTCACCTTTCTTTTTTAAGTTGCAGGAATCGCGCGTAAACGTATACAGTTTTTCACTCACGATAACTGCAGCTGCTTGCGAAAACCCGCGGACAGAGATTAACATACTTAACATGAATTTTACTTCAGAAAAGTATCTTAAAACGGAAGAAAAGTGAGCAAAGAAGTCTTAGTTTGTAATATTTTCCTGCTTCTTTTCCTGTCTATAGAAAATCACATCAGACGTTAAATCGTATTTGGCCTTGAGAAGGTTCTCAGACCAACAATGAAAAAGCTAAATACTTCAAAGTTCCTTCCTTCCTTCAATATAAGCATGCATGGTAGAGCGAAAGGGAGATCTAAAATTGTTCTTGGCTTTTTCTCGCAAGACGTTTTTTGGCAAACTAGTTACGTGGCGTTAACAGGGTACACGACGTACCGAGGTCTTCAATGCTCAAATAACATTATGCCTAGACTAGTACTAGACTTGGGCATTGTCTTGCCAACAAGTTTCTTAGACGTAAACTAGTTCTTTCTGTGCTTTGTAGCCATGACACATGTATAACGCAACGCATTACGCTACGACGGTTGTGTATATCAGTTTTACGGGAGGGTTGCAGTGAGTGCTCGACTGCATGAAAAATGTGTTTGCAGGATTGACGGAGCCTACCTTGTCTCGCGTTTGCGCAGAGCGTGCCGAGTGCGTCCTTCTATTTTCAGGGCCTGCCGCGGATATCGGTGTTCTTGTTTCCGGCTTAGCTGCTGCATCTTGTGCACAGCCCTCCGCATTAAACGTGGCTCAGTACGTCTTTCTTCTCGCAATGCAGCTGATGTGTCATGTCAGAGGACGCGGTTTTATCACTGCGACGACCGTCACTTCGCGACAAATGAGTAATGCGCACCATGACATGGCAGCGAACGATACACTCCACAGTGGCCAAGAGAAAGACAAAATGTCTCTGGCTTGGACCTGTTCTGCCGTCTTTCCACGGGCGCCTTCCCTTGCACCTTCCTTCTCTCTGCGGATACTATATTATTACCACGCGGAACACAGTGGTGTGCCGCTGACAGCTATGACACTAAAAAAAAACGTGTTTGATTCAATGCATAAAATTATTGAAATACTGGAATCTGTCCGTTAGGGTTGTTCGGAAAATAAAAGCTTTTTGCCGCACTTGCTGCTCTGCTATATAGGTGAGGAGATTGATTTTTTTTTACTTCTTTTGCAAAAACAGGAACCAAAAGCTGACCGCGGCCGGAAATCCACGCACGTAAGAGTCCGGACATGACTAATCTATCACATTAAACTGGCGTAACTTATTCCGCAAAGCAATCACGTCGGTGTGCATGCCAGTGCGTCGGGAAGCACGAGTGGTTTTTCCGCTCTCTTTACTAACCTCCTTATCGGCTGGAGAGTACCGGTCAGCGCCGAGCGCAGAACGATTTTCCCAACAACGTGTGCGGTGGTACGAAGACTGTGTTCATAGCAAAATAATAAATTAGGATTCTCGACTTGTGATCTTTGCTCTTGTATAAAACAGGTCGGAGTCCAGTAACTTTAAAGATTCTTCGTATAAATCTGTATTTTGTGCATGCACCAGTTATATAAAATCTGAGGCAACACAAAATAATGAGGAAAAAAATTGGGAACAGATTCTGCAAAGCTGTTATCATAGGCAGCGCACCTAGAGGATCGACAAGCAGTCCTTTGAAATGTGGAAGATGCAGTCAACCTTCTTGCATTTTTCTCCTTTGCACTACTTTCATCGTGAATCTTTTTCAATCAAACCAGTTTTCCATCTTTCTGATTTTGTGTAAACTCAGGGTCCTACATCGAGGATCTGCCCCGCCGTACTTGCAATCATTACTACAGTCATTTTTTGTCACATCAAGTGGTGGATTGGTCAACCACCCACTCGCTCCGCAGTTTCGGTAATGCTTTAACAAGCTTTTCAAGTTTCTGGAACTTATTAGTTGCTCATTTTAATTCCGTTGCGTAACAGACACCAAAATCAGCAACAGCACAAGGTGAAGGAGGCAGAAGTAGACAGCAAAATACGGTACGAAGAAACAGCACAAATGACAACAATGCTCCGAAAAAATATTACGTCCGATGTATGAATCGTAGCCGTTTGCTTGCATCTACAAAGAAAATAGAGGACGACAAGAACCCGCTTATGTTTGCACTATGAAAGCCTTGATGGGAATGGGAAAGCTTAGGTGCGGAAAGTGCGTTATGTTCAAAGCACACTCGAAATCAAGCAGGGGGGACGGGGGGTCGAACGCAAAGACAAACATTTGGCAGTGGTGTACTCAGCAGATGCATGTAGCTGTTGCTGATACGACTCATTCGACGAAAAAAATGTTATCTTTTGTGCTTTTGGACCGCACGAAAAAAGGTTTAACTGCACTTCCATTGAGCATCGAAGCAGCTAGGGTAGTAAAAAAAAGGCATACTGTTTTCCCTAAACGTGCTATCACCTGCCATTGCAGCTTCTTGTGACGAATAGAAATGTTACCCTTTATACCCACTGTTGGAAGGTTTAAACCTAGAAACCCTGCCTGGAATTCCTTGCTTTCGCAGCGTAAACGCTGTGAAGACAGTCCAACGCCTCTACTTTATTCAATAAACCAATAAACCAGACAACTATAACTGCTAGTTCAATGCTAATTTGTTCAGTAGTAGGCCCTCCAGGTTATTACACTTCTACACCGATGTTCTCTGCTGTGGTCTCAGGAAATGTTTGTAAATTTCATTACAAAGTAGAGCAAAACAACGACGAGTACCTTTTGTGGTTCTTTGGTTTTCTCCCCTTGGGCTTTCGTGCTAATATTTGCTGGGCACAGCGGCTTGAATTTTTTGTACATTTAAAGAAGCAAATAATGAAGTGCTCGCTGTGGTAAAAAACACACGATGAGTGAGTCCGTAACCATACAAAATAAACGCCACAAAACTACGCATCTCTTGCGCGCAATGCTAAATAGAAAAAAAAATGATGACTAAACCGGCTTGTGGGATCTGGTGCTGCGGCCGCTGGAACACGGGTACTAATGGATTTTGGCAAAGTGCTTCAATGGGTCCGTCGTCGCAGGAAGGTTCATTATGCGGAACCCGAGCAAACCAAGTGTGCTGGGTATTATCGTGTAGCGCATAGTTGTGCTGAAGACTCTACCTGAATTGAACGCAAAAAAAAAAGTCGGATGGAAATTAAAGGTTGCTATGCAATGTTTACAGGGAGAACTCAGACGCTACACGAGGCACTTTGTTTAGCCGCAACGCTTTCCTCTGTGTTTGCTTCTATACGAGTACACAAGTGGCGGACCAGCGAGACTGCTTGCGCCCTCAGTTTCTTTCCAGCGGCACTCGTTAGCTAAAACTAATGAGGGTGCACTTCCACAGTCTTCTTTCCTCAAGGAATACGAAACGCTAATAGTAGTGCTTTTTCTGCTTCCACGGTATCTCACATTCTAAGTAAGAGCGCAACACTACGCAGTGCACTCAAATGTGATGGCTTAGGAGAACAAATTTCTCTCATACAGAGCCATCATAAATCAAGAGATTTAGTGGCAGACTGAAAAACAGTATCCCCAAATAAAAGTTACAGAAGAAATACTATTGATTAACGATGTGAAAATTTGGCCGTCAGCAGCATTTATAGCGAGGGTGATCGTTCTTGAAGAGATACGACAGTTCCTCAATACCAATTTGTCGGAAGTTAAAACTATGCCTAAAACACATTTAAAACTTTTCTAACAGTCTTCTTCTGCATGGCTGACTTTCTTTAAGGTTGCCTTTACTGATAAATTAGTTTAAATATGCTGTCATTTGAATTCAATTTATTGATTTTCACAACAAGTTCAAGTGCCCCCAATGAAGCTTTTTTGACAGCATGAAGAGCGTATAGAGGCCCTTAGAAGAAAGCAGTAGTCACATCATAAAGAGCAACGTGTGCTCACATTGTCGAAACTTTCGCCAAACAAACACATTATACATTTAGCACAATGATCACTGACTATTCCAACAAATCCATACTGTCACAAACACTGAGAATGTAATTTAAAAAAACTGCTCTGTGCGATTTACCGCTCGCAAGCATTTACATTACACACACACACACATACACACACACACACGAACGTAGGTTGCGTTGGCTCCGCAGAATGAAGATTTAAGAGAAGTGGCCACTTCTACAGAGACACATTTATTCATAAACGTCGAAACGTTGCTAAATAAATGTGTCTCTGTAGAAGTGCCCACTTCTCTTAAATCTCTCTCTCTCTCTCTCTCTCTCTTCTATATATATATATATATATATATATATATATATATATATATATATATATATATATATATATATATATATATATATATGTGGCCGCGACTTGTGCCACATAGGCACATCACTGACGAAGCGCCGATGAAACACGAAGCATCGCCGCGCTGCACGTGATCGCTCGGGTTAGACTGGCCGTCTTCTGCGCTGCCCGCCGTTCTGCTCACCGTTTTGTGACGCCCGCCGTGAACTATTTCCCCTGATCTATTTGTGCACAAACCCCCTTTCACTTGGTGGAGATGCGGCTTTGCTGACGTCCTGGAGCTTCGAAGTCGTGCGCGTCCGGTCATAACCACGCCCGAAGATTCCGGCCCTAGTTCTTCCGCATTGCCTCCGACCGTCGTCTGCGCTGGAGCTTTTCGCCAGCGCGATCCTGCTGTATTCAGTGGTACCGGAGACCATGACGTCGAGGATTGGATAGCCTAGTACGAGCGGGTCAGCACCCATAACAAATAGGACGATGCTCTCAAACTAAACAACATCATCTTCTATCTCACGGGCGTTGCGAATCTGTGGTACCGCAACCACGAGGCTGACGTCACATTGTGGTCCGCCTTCAAGCGGAATTTCGCCGACGTCTTCGGCCGGCCAGCGGTGCGCAAGTGTGCGCGCCGAGCATTTCCTGCTTGCTCGGGTGCAGCTGCCTGGTGCAAATTTCACCTGCTACATTGAAAATGTGGTGGACCTGTGTAAACGTGGGGATTCTTCGATGCCGGAGCACGCCAAGATCGATCACACTCTGAAGGGCATCGACGACGACGCGCTCTAGATGCTTCTGGCCAACAATCCAACAACCGTCGTCGACATCATTCATTCCCCAATGCCAGAGTTACGAAGAACTATGCAAGCGTCGTCTTCTCACTCGCTCTCCGCTCTCGCACCCGGAGCATCTGGCGGCTTTGACGTCTGACTCCGGCGAGTCGCCACTGTTGCCCCAGATAAAGTAGTTTGTTCGGGAAGAAGTTGCTCGTCCGCTCTCTCTCGTACACCCGAGTCCTGACGCTGCCTCTACTCTTATGCCTTCGCTAGAGCGCGTCATCCGAAAACAAGTCGCCGAAGCTCTTCCTACCCTACCTGAAGTTCCTTCCGTCCCTCCTTTGGCGTACGCCGAAGCCGCGGCCTGTTATAGCCCCTCCACTCCTGTGGCGGCGCCCTTGACGTACGCCGCTGTGGCTGCGCGGCCTCGGCCTGTGGCGTCAGCCTGACCAGTCAGCCTGTCCTGCGTCCGGCACCGGTCCCACCAGCGGCCCCGCTTCAACCTCCCTCTTCGCCATATTACAACCCTAGGCGCACACCGAACAATCGTCCTATATGCTTTTCGTGCGGTTTCCCTTGCCACGTGGCCTGCCTCTATCGTCGCCGCATGGTCGCCCTCCAGCGTTTGCGCCTTCTGCCGGCTCACCCCAGCTGCTTCGGGCTGCTCCACCTCCGGAAGCGTACGCCAGCGACCAGCGTCCGTATACGACCCGTCGATCCCCGTCCCCACGTCGCCGTTCACTGTCGCCTATGCGCCGTCGCCCCACGTCCGCTGACGAGAGAATCTAAGTTCCGCAGTTCCAGAGGCAAGAAATGCGTGCTCTTCGAACAGTTCAAGGCCTAATCGTTCTCCCACGAACATTCTAATAGTGTCTGTCGAAGGTCTGTCTGTGTCCGCGCTTGTCGACACGGGTGCTGCTGTGTCCGTGATTGATGAGAGACTGCCGTCGCGTACGGAAAGTGACGACGTATTTTCTGTTTTGTCGCTTCGCACTGCAACCGAAAAGAGGATGGCACCTTTGGCCACATGCACAGCGCGGGTTATTATTGCAGACATTTTGTACAGTGTCGAAATCTTGGTCCTGCCGTCTTGTTCCCACTACGTGATTCTCGGGTGGGACTCCCTGTCCGAAAATAACGCCTTGATCGATTGCACCCGCGCTGAGGTATAATTTTTTGCAATGTGTGACGAACTGGCCGACGACCT
>JARKHS020035354.1:0-62500 GCA_030143305.2 Amblyomma americanum | reverse complement strand
AAGTGGCACAAAACTGATGCCTAATTAAGCAATAATTGCAGCTACAAAACTTCACAGTGACAAAAAAAAATAGTCAAGACTTTTGCTCTGCTGAAGCACACTGATGCAAAGTACAGTATACAAAATTACTAGTGCTACAGAACAAGATACACACCTGGAGCGACGCTGAGCGCTGCTTCATGTCTTCTTTGTTTTTTGTCATGTCTGTTGCACTGATAATTTTATCTCATCTACCAGCCAGCCCGGATAATTCCTTCCTGCACAATATTGAAAACAAAAATCGGACATGTTTGCCCTACGTTACATATGTCGTGAATCTCAATTGGAGCGAATGGGAAATGCACTTTTTTTAAATGTGTGACCCGTGTTGGTCTTCCTTTAATCGCTTCCTTCAAAATAACATTGCTAGTGGCCACCCACTGTAAGACATACTGGTATCACGCCGTTGCTAATGACTGTTTATAAAGCATACACATACGCACGGAGCGTTCAAGAGGCATTTCGAGTCGTTTCGGAGCGTCTAGTGGCCTGAGAAGAATGGTCGAGGCTCGCAATCTGTGCGCCGCGATCAGGAAGGAGATGTATCCCATGAATGCACGTTTGAAATTAAATATGTTGCGAAAAACCACTACGCAAATTTTTTATGGTTTGCGTGTGCGTTCCAAATGATACAAACCTTTGTCAGATTGCATTAAACTACGCCAATTCTTGATTTTGACTTTCCTTTATTCGTCTATCCGGATAAACGAAGCCGCTAAATCGAAAGAGTTTGAGAATATTCACTTTTCCTAACCTTTCTATGCACGTTAAGCAAGGTACGGAGGTACTCTTGCCTTCCTTGGGGAACACGCTGGTTAGTGTCTCGAGGTGTCAGTTTAGTACAGGCGAGTTTACTGACGTGAGCCATAGTCTTTTACACACGCTGCACAAAACTCGAAAGCCGTCTTGCATGAAGAGCGTCGCAAATTAGGCATCGGTGCCAGCAGAAGAAGGTTGTTTTTTGCATACGACGTCGGAGAACTCTCACGCATGTTTCGGAACCGCGCCTCGTGTTTCTGGGCTGTCTCACTGGCAAGGCATATTTTGCTGGCCTCGCGCGCTCGTTGAAGGCGCATCTTACCGACGGCGATCGGCGCCTGCATGTCGCCATTTTATTTCACTGAGCTCTTTTTCTGAGTGGTGTTTTCTACGAAGGCTCCACTCGTCTTTTACTTCTTTTGTCTGCGACGGGGTGTTTCAGTTCCAAATAAAGCATTTTCATCATCGTCATCATTTCTTTACCTCTACTTTGCCAAGCACGCTCCGGCGCTCCTACTGGCCACCCGTTCAGCGTGCGGGCACATTAGAGATGGATTCATCGCGAAATGTGGTTGAGGTGGCTAAAGAATGCTTCGCATTAAAAGTTAAAATACGAAGGATAGTAAGGTGAGCGCGATTATTTGGTCAGCCATCTGCGTGGAGACGAAGCGTGAATGACAAATTGTCTTGTCTGCCTAATGGAAGCCGCCAAATGTGTAATTATCCGGATTGCACGTGCTACGAGTCATTGCCATAACGTTGCCACATTGAAGCTGCCGTAGTCTCGCCTGTCATTATAAGTTTGAGAAATTGGAAATTATGATTGCTTCACGAGTCCTAATAGCCGCTTTCAAGCCCACAGCAGTTTCCTCATGAGAACCGTGTTGGGATGCCTGCGTACCATCTTCGTTGTGCCATTTTTAGGGTTTTCCTTCTTGCTTTATTTTGTCTCGGGTGCTTTCCCTTCTCAGCGGTTGCAACGGCGGACTTTTGTTTTGCGTTTTTCGGGAATTGGTAAGTAATCAGAACATTCTCTTACGAGAAAGCTACGTCTTACCAGTAGATAGTGTGCGTAGCATGTAAATCAATGTTTTTGAAGTGTTAGGTCTAGTTTTCACCGGAGGAAAGCCTCGCACGCTCGTGTACACAGCTCAACAAATACGCTAGTGACCAACTGCGCATACTATTCCGGAAACGGCACGAAATCACTTCTTTTAGATCGCTATGCAGTGTAAATTCATATAAGTTTGGCCCTAAGCCACCAGTTATCCATACAAAGACAAAAGAGAAAAAGGGTGCTCATAAGCGGCTATTTTAAATTCACATTTATTTCATAAATTAGAAGATAGTAAGGCATAGGTTACAGTATACAGCAAGGAACCTACAGTATACATAAGTAAAAATCAGTCAACCGTGAGCAGGTGTATTTGCCATTGAAACCATAAATTGCATTGGAGCCATCAGACGACAGCAATAATGAAAAATATTGTAGAGATAACACCTGCAGTCTTACCGAGTAAAAAGAACTATTCTGAAAGTAATGTCTACATATTAACTCTGTTACTTTTTTACGAATGTGTTACAAATCGAGGTAAACAGACGTGATTGTCTTGCCTATACAAGGTCTAATAAGCCATGTTCGTTGAGAAAAGTTGGTCGTTCCATACAGCCATTGCGGCCAGTCAGGGAATGTGTGCTAAGGGAGTACAAATTCCTCGGGAGCTTTCCGCGGATTAAAGCCCACCAGGGGCTTATAATCTTTAACGTGCGCACGCGCGAATCGCGACAAAGCCAAAGTATTATGAAGACCGCAAAATGACTCCTGCGGGAAGAATTATTAACATTTATAGAAATATAACGCGTTAAAGTTTGTGAAATTCGTGGAAACCCACCTTTTCAAGCAGAATAAATCTGAATATTATTTTTTAATAAGCTTAAGAACATACAGATTATGGTCCCTAAAGCAATGAACTGCCGCCTCCTAATTTTACTCCACTGTTTCGCTCTTAAGAAGGGATAGTGGATAAGAGAGTGAACAAGTGTTGAGGGGAGCATCAGTAGGCTCGTTAGCGCTTCGACAAGAAGACTGGTCTTTGCCTGGGCAATGATTCTCGCGTTATTAATTTCACACTTTGCATCTGCTCTTGTCGATTTTAATAAAAAGCTGGTTAAAAGGATTCATCTTCAAGAATGCTTCATTTTTAGCTGGACAGCCCATACCAGAGGAAAAATTATCAATAAATGCAGCTGGCGCATTCACGCATGTTTTATTGCGAGAAAACGTTAACTGTCGCATGGTTACTTGTGTCGAAAAATACATGATGAAAGCTTCATGGCTTACCTGCGGTACGAGTTACTTTTACATAAAATATAGAGTCCGAATCTTGATACCATCATCAAAGACAGCATTGACCTGATCAGCCTAAGTAAAAATGCACTCAGAAAAATTGCATTCTTTGAAATATATGTGACTGAAACTCCGTGGAAACGTTATTTAGAGCACATATTGGGAAGCTGTGGCCTGCTTGTGTAGGAATAACTATTTTACAGCGAGAGGTGTTAGGCACCCGTGCCTGGCTTCTGTGTCGTAGTCGTCCGTCGTCGTTGGCGTCGGCGTAAGCGGTGGGTGCTAGCGCGCTCACCGGTTGCGCCGGTCAACCTGGGTCACATAGGCATACGGGCAGCTGTGTTTGTAGCAGCCGCCTACCAGTGCAAGGATGCATCACGTGACCACTACACCAGTGCGCCAGCAATATATCGCGAAGACTAAATGCCTAAACAGCTATAGCTGAATCTTGCATTACACAGGCGTAACCATCCGGTGAATATTTTAACCTTAAACGTACGCCTAGCTGGTGTGTTTCACCTTATTCTATCTTTCATGTTTGTTGATGACCCTAAAACACACTTTCAACTAGGTCGTTTTTGCGTTTGGTGGTAATCATTGAAGAACTGCCGTAAAGCAGCCTCCGCCTCGATGCAGTTAGCTAAAAGATTAACCTGATAAATACCAAGCAACTACAGTGAAGCACGAATATTTAGATGTCTTTCAGTTCGGCTCCAAATATTAAATGAAACACTCATTGCATAGATGCTTAACTGTCCTCATTAGAAAACAATGTTCTGGGCGGATCGGACGACACGAATGAAAGGGCGCCATTCGATGAAAAAAATTGCTTGATAGGAGAGGAACAACTAAACCTTTTTGGAGCCGACACTTTTCGTAAACCCAGCAAAAAACTGGGAGACGTTCCTTCACGATTAAATGTAGATTGGTTCATAATTTTGAATTTTGTATTTATAGCAAAATCTTTTCTAATACACAGCGCCCGCGAAACCGGCAACTAAGCAAGCTGTCCCTTGAGGGGCAAAACAGGCTATATCTCTCTCTTCAATAAATAAGTGTCATTCTTAAACAAAAAAAAAGCACTGTCATATTTTGTTTGGTATACTTACAAAGCGTAAACGGCAGTACTGAATTCTCCATAACGCCGGGCGAACAAAATCCTATAACAACGAAGCCCAAGTTCCATACCTTTTTTTTACGAAGCAAGAAACCTCAATTCATTTGGCAAGCCTAACGCTAAATGTCGGACTATGCCCCACATGGTGTTGGCTGTTTTAGAAAATTTTAAATGACACCTTAAGTGCACAGGTAGAATTGAAATCGGTAGGACCACACAATATAATCACAGGGAAAGATTTTTGCGTCTTTTTATGCAAATGGAACTTGGATTTTGCCATAGCCAAGCGCAATAAAAGCAGACTCGTCTCCGAAGGCAGACATGTTGTCCATCTGAAGGACTAGCTTGAGTACCGTATTTTCTAGTCTAAAACCGAACCAACCTAGAGTTTGATTGGTATCTTCGGTGCCCCACCTTCAAAGAAAATGTTTCCAAGTTTTGGTATACGATACACCTACTCTGGATAGCAAAAAAATAATGTCGTGATCGCTACCACAAAGCTTGTGTTTGTGTTATGTGGAAAACTTAAGCATACGAAGATTTTCCTCCTACGCTCTTGTCTCCTTCATCTTTTTATCCCTCAACGATTACCCCCCGAGCAGGGTAGAAAAAAGGTTTATTCATCGAGTTAACCTCCTGCCCTTCCTCTTCATCCTCCTCCTCCTCGAGCGTACGAACAAACCTGGTTAAAAAAGTACCTGCTGACTAATCCTGTAGCTTACTTTTGCATTAAATTCGAGAAGTGTTGACGCCCAACCAGGCAGTCGCCGGTGGGTTGCAAAGCGAGCTGGTGCGAAGTACAGAGTCATTTCGTTGTTAGGCACCAAATTGAACCTGTGAGACGTCATTCCTACCCAAGCGGTTATGTGCTGTGTACAACAGCAGAACCTTTTAAATTAATAAACCAAAGCGTGTTTAAATATTAAGTCTATTTCAGGGAGAACATCAGCAGAACAGGACAGCGTGAATTAAGTTTACTCTATGCGCATTTTTATGAGTTAGCAACGTTAACTCAAAACAGGTTTATGGCTGGGGGGTCACGCCAGCCTAGTCTTCGCGTTTTACTGAAGCTTAGCCGAGTGTTGGGTATCCGTAAAATGGCTTTCGCAGCAATAATGTTTGTTGCGCAAGATTATCAGGTGTCATAATGATGCATTCTGTTCTCAGTAAAAGTTTCAGCAAGAAGCAAGAGTGGCGAACTGCCAGTGTCGCATCTGATGCCATCCAGTCCAGCCGCCCACAACCCTAAGCTTGGCGGTCGGCATCGCATCAGATCGGCTTTACGATTGCGGAAGGGACTCTGAAAAGTGAGCGAATGGTAGAAAATCAAATATGCCACTTATCATGGAGCTGAGAAGCACCTACTAACAATAACTCCTTCTTAGGGCTTCATAACAATTTAACATACGGAAATTTGTGAACAATTTGTCAGAAACCTCCCGGCGTCAAATGAATAGTTGCGGCATCCGTTGTGAGCGAGAATAAAAAAAAATAGCACCAGACGAAGCACGCCGGCGCCGTTTCGCAAGGCCAACTTCGGAGACCACGGCTGAAAGCAGCTTGCTTCAAACCAAAAAAAATTAAAAGGCAAACAACGGCTTGCTTACCTAGACTAAAAAATTCAAAGGAGGGGGCTGGTGGAGACACGCCTCCATTAAGCCTGCCAGAAAGCACTAGAGAGGAAATGCTACGAATAATTTCAATAGCGATTGCCCAAAAAACGCTTCAACGAAATCCACTGTGAAAATTCTCGCCGCAGAAGTTTCGCGAAGCATCTAGCTTTAACGTAAAATGCAGTTCGAATTATTTTGAAAAAATGTTTCATGTCCCCTTTCAAAACGTGTAAATTCTACGAGCCACGGAAAATATTTTCAGCTATATTGTTCTGCAGGCAGCGTTTAGTTCAATCTGAAAATCTGGAAATTCCACTGGCATTTCTGAAGTGACAAATAAATTGGCTATTAAAGGTTTCCTTTAAATGCCTAGTCCGCATATGGTATGCAGCAATACTTCTTTGGCCGTCTGCGCTTTCTGATTAACAATGATAATGGCGAAAACAGGTTTTACTAAAGGCATATATTATAATACAGCAATGTGTTATGACTGAAGGCTCGGTTCCACGTCTCAAGCTCTAGAAATTTAACACGGGGAGAACGAAGCTTCCTGACACCAGGAACTTAAAAAAATGATGGAGTTCACGTGGAATAGAAAGCGCCATGATGATGGTGAGCGAGGTCGGGCTGCGTAAAAAAAACAACAACATAGATTAGTAATCACAGTTTCAGCAGACAAGGGCACCAAAAGGAGGACTTCTTGAGCCGATCATAAACGCAGTCACGTAATTGTATTTCGCGAAATGTCGTTCTCTCTTCTGTTTACATTATTTTCTTTTTACTACGCTCGCACAGTTCCTTCCCTTGAGGTGCCCCTTGGCACGTCTTTCGAAAAACGTGCCTTCTTTTCTAACGCATGTTCTTCAGCACGTGCCTTGACTTGAAACCAGGCATTTCTCGCTGAGATCCTGTAGGGCGTTCTCTTCAGTCCGAACCCCAAAGCAAGCATGGCCAGTTCCTGGGGGTGAGCTGACCTGCAAGTACAGGATTTGATGTCAACATTTCACATGCACTCCACAAAAGGGTGTAATATTAGTGCAATTGCTCAGCTATTGATGACATCTAGCAACGCTTGTTACAATGTGGATAAGTATGTATGCGAAAAACTATGCAAAAAAGTAAATATCTATAGCGCGAAGCTCCTCCTGACCAGAACATGCAATCCAAGAGCCGAAAGCAGCAAGCACTTCCTCACCGGTGCGTCCTCCTTTTTCTTGAGTCTTGCTTTAGCTATGTAGTGAGATGTGATCTTTCAATCCAGCCGAAAAATGCGACAAAGCCGGCCGAAAGTGGGGCAAATTTCTTTTGTCCTTTGGTCGTTGCGACAGGTTTTTCTGTACTCTTGCGAAGTTGTCTGTTGTCGGGACCACAGCGCGCCGGAGTGTCCTGGGATTCTCTTGCTTGTTTTGGAGAAATTTATTTTTCCTTATTGTCTTCATTTTGGTATTCATTAGTGGTTCCTGATGTAAGAATGAATGATAATGACCCAATGGTTGCTATGGAGGCCCAATAGGCCGCTAGTCACTGTAGCGCTAAATTGGCGCTGTCCGCGTTTGTGGTAATGATGGTCATGGCTATGCCAATGAAGAGGATAGAATGCAACCCCTTAGATATATTGCAGCAAATATGATCTCTTTCTTGCCACAAAATGTCAAAAGGCAAGAACAGCAGAACGTTGAGCATCTCGAAGCTGGTGAAACCCTTGAACAGATACATAGCTGTAATATTCAGCGGGAATGATCACTACATCGAAAATGGGGGGATTTTTCCATTAAGGCTGAGAAAAAATACATTTAATATCTTTAAAACACTTATTTTCTATACTGATTTAACTTCTCTTCAAGCGATACGCCTTAAAGAAAGTGTGACAATGAAACGGCGAGAACGTCGTCGCTTCTCCCGTCCCTGCTTTGAAAGAGACAAGCTTACAAATCCAAACGAACAAAATCAGGAAATAATAGGTCGCTTACACCTGGGTCAATTTAAAACTCCGTCAAGAAATGCTATGAACGAATCAATATCAGAGATTGCTTCCTTCACAGCCTCATTTTTATTCTTCTATCTGCGCCTGCTTTACCGCCATCCTTTCCACATCATGTTTTGCCTTCATCGCCTTGTGCGCGTCTTTAGATCACCGCGTCTAGACATCACAGTGAAGTTTCTTTCATACTCTTCTGCGCACATTGCATCCCGCTTCCCATCTTCATTTATAACAACATCAACCGAAACGATTTCGCCAACTAAACAGCAAAGGCCGCCTGGAACATGCTTTCGTGTTCGTAGCTGCTTGAGATGTCGCTCCAGATGTACTACAAGTTCGAAGCCTTTAAAATACATTCCATTCATTTTCTACACAGCTTCGGTGCGAAGTTGGTCTTGTCAGCTTGTAGTTGTTCGGATTTTTTCTGTTCTTTTAAGCAGGTCTCTTTTTCCAAGGCATCGTGAGTGGCCACAGAGTAAGTTTCCGGTTCTGCATTGAGACAAGCCCGTGCGTACATCCTCCCTTTGACAAACGTTGCGATCTTTCACGAATTGAAATGTTTCATTTCATGCTTTATCCTTACGCCTACAGCATTAAAGAATCAGGCCCTGAACGCATTTCACGCTTGACGCTTCCCACCGAAACCTCAGAGACGTGTAAAACGCATATACTATAAATGTCGCTCAAAATGAAATCGCCGTTATCGTTATAAAAAATAGCGGCTTAACTATCGCTAAGCCTCCATATGCAAGTGAAAGCTTTAATTATGTTGCGGTTAAACTTGGGTAATCAGAGTCGCAAGAGTATTCTTGACACAAAGTTAGGAACAGTCGTGGAGCTGTGGTATCACTCTTAATTTTTGCTATTCCGGCGTTTCGGCACCTCTCTTAGATTTTCAAGTTTCGTGCTTGTTCTCCATGACTTGTGCACGGCGAGCTTTATCGGCTGGATCATCAGACTCAGTCAGGTCCCTATAGTACTGCGCGCACGCACTGCACGCAGGCTCCTCGGCGTTCTCCCCCATGGCGTCTGTGCTCGCACGCCCCGCCGTTCCCGCTCGCTTTTCCTCAGTCTGTGATGCTAGCTTCACGCGCTTGGCGTTCCGAACTCTCTCCAGTAGAGTAGCTCGACGGGCGGTATCCGCGGGCTGGTCAGGAGCCGCTTTCCGACGAAGGCTCAAAGGCTCCCGCTCCCGCGCCACGCTCAGAGAAGACAGTGTGGCGACACACTGTCCGCATGTTTCCGCGCAGCGTCCGCCTTGTTAGAATCCGGCCCAGCGTAATACGGCCACACGCTTGACTGAGTTATCGATAAAACACATCGCCATCGCTGCGTCACCCGAGGCATGCGTCACCGACGGTGGCTACAAAAACAGGCCTGGGAAGAGCGGCTGTTTCCCATCCGCTACAGAGACGAGCGTAGCATTGGTATGCTCTCCCGCTGACGTCGCTAATGAACAGTTATTACGTTTCATGTTGGGATTCGTCCTTCAGCAGAAACGACATCCACATCTGGCGACCCGTACGTGATAACCAACCCTTCACGTGGACACCCGCTTTAACGCAACTTTTCAAAGATTGCAAAGCTGCTCTCTGCACCGCCACACTTCTCTCCCATCCCGTGCGAGATGCTCCTTTGGGGCTCTTCACGGGCCTCTAACTTCGCCTTCGGCGCCTCCCTTATGCAACGCGTAGACGACACCTGGAATCCCTTGGCGTTCTTCTCCATGAACCCCTAAGCTCGGAAAACGACCCCTTCTGCGGCCAGTCACACCGACGAAACCAGGCACCCCCCTCGTCAAGTTCGCCAGCTTCAGAGCACTTCTGGCGATATACGAAGCAGCTCAACTCTTTCGCCACATTCTCGAAGCACAGCCCTGCACTATCTACACCGACCATAAACCTCTGACCTACGCCTTCTCTCAACGCCGCAACAAACTCCCGCCGGTCCAGCAAAACCAGCTCTCGTTCATTGTCCAGTTTACCACCGACATCCAACATGCCAGCGGGAAAGACAACTTGGTCGCCGACGCTCTTTCACGTGTGGCAGTTATCAGCTCTTCGCAGATGACAGCTGACGTCCTCGCCGAGGCTCATACTACGGATGTCAGACTGCAAGAACTTCTTAAGGGCAGGTCCTCACTACAGTCCCCATACCTGGATCGACAACGACTATCTGCTGCGACATGTCAACAGCACGAAGCAGGCCTTGCGTTCCCCTTTCCCATCGCCCTGGCCTCTTCAACCAGCTGCATAATCTCAGCCATTGTGGCGTACGCGCCTCTTCATGCCTCGTGGCCGACCGCTATGTCAGGCCCTCCATGCAGCGCGATTGCTGCACCTGGGCGAGCTCCTGCATTCAAATGCCAGCGCGCTAAAGTCACCAGGCACGTCACTTCACCACTCGGAGCATTCCCCCAGCCCTCATATCGGTTTCAACACATCCCCCTTGATATCATAGGGCCCTGTCCATCAGCTGGACCCTATCGCTACTGCCTCACCGCCATCGATACGTATACTCGATATCCTGAGGCATGGCCCCTCAAAGGAATCACCACGGAAGACGTCGCCTCGGCCTTCTTCGCCGGCTGGATTGCTCAATTCGGACCCCCTCGCCGCGTCACCACCTACCAAGGACGACAGTCCGAATCCACCTTTTCAGGCTCCTCGGGCTGACCATCAGGCTCGAGCGCTCGAGGACCATCAACTACCACCCCTGCGCCAAAGGAATGATCGAGCGTTTCCACCGACAGTTCAAAGCAGTCATCATAAGCCACCCGGACTCAATTGGCTCGAAGACATCTCAGCCGTCGCCCTAGGCCTTCGCGCCACCTTCAAGCCGGACATTCGGGCTGCACCCGCAGAGCTCGTCTACGGGGACCCACACCGTCTCCCAGGCTAATTTCTTGCTGCACCGCCATGCACCACCCCGACGTCAGATCCCACCGATTTCTTCGCCCGGCTCCGACGTACCATCGCTGCCCTCCGCCCGTCACCCGCAGCTCACCACTGCAAGACTGCCCCTTCCGTCTTCAAGGATCTGGCAACGTGCACACACACTTTTCTCTACGACGACACCGTCCGTAGGCCTTTCCAGCCACCTTCCAGCGGACCCTACCCGGTTCTTCGTCGCGAAGACAAAACGTTCACCCTGCGTGTTAACGGGAACGTCGTCCGCGTCTCTATGGACTGGCTGAAGCCAGCCTACATCGATTCCGCCGAACCAGGAAATACCAGTGCACCCACAGGCGTCCATCCGCGCCCACACACATCGCAGCCTGCTTCTGTCACTACACGCTATGTAAGTCGGGTACGCTGCACAGATTTTTACGAGCCCTGAGGACTCTCCACACTGCTGGGGTGGGGTGGTGTGGCGACACACTCTGCGCATAATTCCGCGCAGCCTCCGCCTTGTTGTCATCCGGCCCAGCGTAACACGCCCACACGCTGGACGGCGTTACCGATAAAACACAGCGCCACTGCTCGTCACCCGAGGCATGCGTCACCAACGGTGGCTACAAAAAGAGGCTGCCCGGCTGGGAAGAGTGGCTGTTTTCCTTCCGCTACCGAGACGAGCGCAGCGTTGGTATGCTCGTCCGCTGCCGTAGCTAATAAACAGTTATTACATTTTATGTTGGGATTCCTCCTTCAGCAGAAAAGACATCCCACAAATGCCTCGCCTCGCTTTCCCGCATGGACAAGCTCACACTGAATAGGTCAGCGAGGCCAGGCGCATGGCGAGTCACGTGGTCAGGCGGCGACCCAGCTGCGGAGAGCACAAGCTCCAAGCAGGCGGCGGTGCTGCTCCGGACAAATGAAGATCAAACTGCAGCCAACAGCGAATTCTGTGCCGGTTAAAATTCACGTCACTCGCCGCGACGCTGTCTTGTAGTCAACGCATTCTTCAGACAAACATAATCTCTGCCCACAAAACAGAAAGCAAGGAGTTTACCTTCTAAGTGGTAGCGCATATTTTCAGAACAGTGAGCTTGTTGGCCGGAAAATAGCTTTGAAAATAGAGCGAAAAAGCTGTAAAAAATAGCACATGCCAGGAGAAACAACACACTGCCAAACTCTTTGTATATGCGCAGAAGAATTCAAACAAAATTAATAGCCCATGATATCAGTAAACTAAAACAACAGTCAACAGTAAAGACTATTATGAACTTTCCCACACGCAGTAATAGTTTTAAAATATTTAACCAGTTGTTTTTTTAACAAAGATTTCGTATGTAATACAGCAGTGGACGAGGTGTAAGAAGTTTTCAATATTTTTGCGCAAATTAAAGGTATCGAGGAAATAGAAGATTTATTTCATTTTCCTGAATAAGAAACTCCTCGCGGAGGACGAATGCAATATTGTATAAATAATATTATTATTATTATTATTTATCCAATATTGCATTCGGCCTCCGCGAGGAGTTTCTGTAGGAATACTCAGTGCTTTGAGCACGCATTTCATTTCCATTCTTTCATTTGATCGTATCACTGCCTTCATTTTTGCACGTTCTTATTTATTAACCTGCTGCTATTTTACGCTGACATTATCTACATTTTTATGTTGAACTACATACTTTAGTAAGCCATGGAAAGAGTGAAATGTAAGCCTAACGTAACCAGGGCAGCACACGTGGCAGTTATTCACGGCGACTAGAATGGGATGAAGCACCACCACCTCGCCATGCAATTCTTAGTAGCGCAGTCAGTTTAGTCCAAAATTTGAAGCGACATGCACTCATAGCTGTTGGTGTTATTTGATGTGAACCGGCGCACTCCGGATCAACCAACCAAGTAGTTAACAAGGACATTTTTTTTGACAGCTAAAAATATTCTTCGGTGTCTGCTCGTGACATTTCCAAACGTTTAGAATTGGCATGCGGCTTCAAGAGTGCACGGACTGTCAGACGCTGTCCTAAATCGGCTGAACTAGAAGCCAAGAGACCATTTTAAAAACTAAACATACGAGAACCGGTCTTCCGGAAGGAAGTAGGCGAAGGAACTCATCGAGCGGGCATGTGAACAGTATCTGTGACTGAGTTTTGTACTAATGAGTGGCTGCCTGAGATGAATCGAAGTTCTTGTTTGTCTCAAAGCGACTGTGTTCATTAGTGACGCCGCCCAAAACAAGTAGACAAGGTCCTCGTTATCAACTTCGTGCATTAAAGCACGAATCCGGGATCGTTAAGTGTATGGACTGTGTTCGCTCATGCAGTGACCTCCTTCACCGACCTCAGTATCCCACGACAATACATTTTCGAGCAACTTCTTGAGATGGCCATGCTTCAATCGTCTTGCAAGAATTTTGTCCGTGGGTATGCAGCACAATGACCAGAAATGCTCCTTTACTCTTGTAAAGAAATGCTTGAAGAAAACTGCGTCTAGGCTCTAGAAAAAAGAAGACGTCAGCAACTGCGCTGACTAGTATAGCAACGAACAAACCTCAAGAACAGACTGCATTTCAACGCTAGTTTGGTGTATGTTGGGCACGCTAGTCTCGCTACAGTAATTTGCTTTGAGTGGTGAAATTAGCTTTTTTTAAAAAAAGTCTGAAAACATTTAACACGTTTCTAAAATGCAAAACTAACAAGACAGAGTTGTCAGAGATAGCGAGTAAGACACTCTAAATCAAAAGTAAAGGAGCCTAATCGGAGGGCCTTTGTTCACCACGTGGATCCTTTCCGAAAATGGGGATACTTTTTAGAGTCAGGTTTGCCGGAATTCATGCAGTTGTTGCCGCTTTTTAGTTTTAAGCATACTAGTATACTAGTAGAAGGCTGTTCATGTGCATACAGGAGAAAATGCATTTTTAATGCTCAGTGCTCATAGAAAGGCGCTCGTATCCCAAACCAGATGTTCTGGCCTTCAAGTCTTTGCTTCTTTTGTTTGACCAAAGCTGTTGAGGTATGAACAGCAAATTTTTTAATGTGGCATTTTAATTGCAAAAGAGCACATACATTATCGAGCATGCATTTAATTTCTATCTGCGCATCTACCATCTAAAGAGTTAATTAGCTCCATAACATTCTCATTCAGTACGTCATTAGACCATTAAACACTGCTATATGCTGCTTAACAGAATGCAAGCTATCCAACAATCAGCACCATTTCAGACAGAGGAATTCTGTTCGAAGGAGCTTACATTTCCCTTTTTCTATTTTTAGTGCTGTGAGTCAGCAATTTGTCTGGGCTTAGGCAACAAGATGTGCACTAATCACAGAAATACTGCTTGAAAGATAAATCTTTCCCGGTCATGTCATACCAAACTCATTTTCATAACATTTTGTTTCGGAACTCAGCTATAAAAGTCACTTAGTGCCTTGTATGCCCTTTGAGTTATTGACGGGAGAATCGGTCTTGATTCTCAACGCCTACTTTCTGACCACGCCGTCTTTCTTTTCGGACAGTGCACGATACTTTCAGCGCCTATTAAGACACTACAGCGAAGCTAATGTTAGCTTTCTCTTGGTATGAAATTCCACATTCGCAGTAAGGAATGAAGCAGGAGCATTAGCGTTGGATTATAGAAAGGTAAACAGAGAAAGCTAACCGCTAAATAAAGAGCATTTTTTTTTCTCGGCGCAGGCATGGACGCTGCTTGGCCCAAGTCCTTGAACACAGTAGAAACCGACTAAACAAGAGAGGACCAAAGCTGTCGTGGCCAAATTGAGAATTAAGTCAGCATGGGATGTCAGGAATAACAAACACTTTCATTACCCCAGCGATGCCAAAAAAAGAATGCATTTTTTTCCTTTTTTGTGTGTGCTCTTAGCAGGCAAATTTGTTTATGCATTCTACAGCGCTTACGTTGATATAGATATTCAAGAGTTCGCATACAAATCAACAGCAGAGTTAATACAATTATAGCAACTGAGCGGGCGAAGTTTGGAAAAACAAAAAGCAAACAGAGCAACATCCAGGAGTAAAAAATAAAAGAAAAGAACCGAGTGAAAGAGGTTCTTTCATAAATAAAACTATCTGTTCCTATAGGGAGCACACATGGTGGGACAACATGGGAAGAAACCTAAGTGAGGCAACAATTGTAATGAATGCGATTTGAAGGCTGTAATAGTGAATTGCCCGCGAATTTTTTATTGACAATTAAGGAAGTACCTGGAAGGAGGCAAATATGAGAAGGTTGGTCCCTTCTGCTTCAGCGCTTCGTGCAGTCTTGAAACTCTTTCATAAATTCTTCTCCCGTCCGACGGAGAAGAACCCCTTCTAAATGTGGAACAAGGTTCGACCTTAATCGAGCTTTTTTTCAAAGGTGGCGTGAGCTTGCGTCAAACACAAGGAACAAGGTGAAAGAGCAGAGGAAATCTATAAAGATCACTGGGACTCCTTCAAGCAAGCTCATGAGTGCGCACAAAATAGAGAATGCTAGTCGTACTTGAGCCGGAAAAGTTAATCTTACGCGTTTTTGTGAATCCAGAGCCTGCCGACACATGGCGGAGCTCGAAGTATGTGAAAAAACAGTGAAGTTCTAAACGGTATCAAAATGCCTGAAATCAAAAACATGCCGCGCTTCCGGAGGTTGCAGGAAAATCTCTGCGTCTGAAAGGTGTATAGTGAGCATTTCCGGAGGCAGTGATAGGGGTGAGAGTTTTCCAAAAGGGGCCTCTTTATGAAGTTTTATAGAAGCAAAGTTGTGCGGTAGCAGTCATTTCCACACTGCGAAATTTTAGAGCTGCGATGCTACTTAAGCACATCGTTTTGGTTCGCTTTCGCCCACAGCTGTGGATGACAACCGGAACTGTAGTATTCGGCTGCTTAGTTCCATCCGCGTGACTCGGTAACATACCATGACGCTTTTGTTAGTGCAGTTTTCATTGGACGCTGTCTCAAGCGCAGTCTGGTCCTTATTTCCTTGAACTTTTATTCTTATTGCATGAGAAAGACTTCTGTAGATATGTGGTTTACTTCGTTTTTTTACTTTTACAGTGAGTCACGAAAGAATTGTATTATTTATAGAGCAGTAGCGCTATTGTAGCACTTGGTTGCAAATATGAAATATAAATGCTTTTTGCATACGCTTAATAAAGAAAATTTTTGCGAAACGTGCAAGAGAAAGAATACAAAGAAAGAAAACAAAGCAGCCTAGAAAGCGAAAAGTTTTTTCTTTTAAGTAAATATAGTTCTGGAAGGGCTTCGCCGTGCCCACACTGAGGTTTGGCCTTCGCATTCAAGGCAAAATATATGCAGAATTGATGCAGTGGAGGTGGTAGTTCCAACGTCTCCGGTGTGCTCGACCAGTAACAAGAATGTCTTTAATACAATGTTTAGCTTTTTTGTGCGCCAAATTGGTCTTCCTTTTTTTCCAACCTGTTCCTGTGGGATTCTCATGAATGCACGCCAAAAGAAATGCCTTGAAATATAATCGTTTCTCGTCCTTACGCACGCAGAGACCCTTTAGAATCCTGCCTCCATCTTTTTTCTCTTTTTACTCCCCCTCAGAAAATCCGCCAATCCTCTTCGCTCTCATTTCCGTTTCGGCTATCCACTCATGCTATTTGTCCAATTGCTTCCTTGTGTTTGCGTTTTAAAAGTGGTAAAGGCATTTCTTCTTTCAGCTTTTTTTTTTCTTAATAGCGGGCTTCGAGGTATCCGCTTATCTGCCTGAAGGAGCAAACGACGTAAGCGCACTCCTGTTTGAACATATGGCCAGCTTTTGTGTCAGGCTATTTTCTTTTCACATCGCTTGCATTATATAGTTCTTAATATTCTCAATTTCGCTCTCCCCTATGCTTGAAGAAGAAACAAAAGGCCACTCCACTGTGTCGACCTCATTACTTTTCTCCACAGCGCTATTCTCACTGTTCGCTGTGTGCGTAGATTTCTCTGGCGCTCACTGCAGTAACACCGCAACAAAACATAAAGAAAAATCATTGAAGAAAATTATTCAGAAAGAAAAGTTCCCAATGAATTCTCCGGTTTGAAATGTACATCGATCGTTTCCGGTCTTTCTGCATCGAAAAGTAAGACACATTTCCGCGTTCATCTTCAGCTCGAGTCCTAGGCTCCATCTACGTACGACCTTGTTAAACGATACATAAAACGTCTTCCATTATGTATGTAGGAAATCATATTTTCAAAATTGCTTTGCCTGGTTAAGTAAAAGTACCTTGGGCAATTAAAATTGATATGTTGTTTTTCCTTCGTTTTACTATTCTCCTAATAAGTTCCACATGGGGACCAACATTGCAGGTCACAACTTCTCTCACCGTATGGTTGCGGTGTCCGCCGAAGTATAAAGAAGTTAGTGCGTGTCTCCTTTTCTCGTAACTAATTTTCATTTCATTGTGAGAGAGCCGTTAACGTTACACTGCAGCTGAAAGATGCGCAGAGAACCGAACATGAAACAGGGTAACGTTAGATGCACCAAATGTTGGTTGATCGAACACTTCATCTACGTGAGCCCATGTGTGGAGATATTTCAAAGCTAATACCTCCATAAAACCTCCATGCAATAGATACTTTAAAAATCCTACAAATGTCATACCACTTCTATTTAATTAAAAATTTGTTGTAATGCACCACCGGATAATTTTTATGCAGCGTTAGTTTCGTAAAGCGAAATTTACCGGGATACCGTAGCAGGTGCTGGATACCGAGTAAAATAACGTCACTTTCACGCGACCAGCAGAAGGAATTACAGATAGTTGCCCCTTCAAAGACGAAATGTCATTTTGATGCTTGTAGAATAATTATCATCTCGAACGTGTGCACGGTGTCAATATAGGCTGCGAAGCATGATCAAAAGCTTGCACTGAAAAGCTATCGTACCAATAGCAGAGAACAAAAAACAGCCAACTTTGAGACAAGCGAACTGTTGTTTGTCTTTTCTTTGATGCTCGAGGTAAATAATCATTTGTTTCCTGGGCCTCCGCGGTGGCTCAGTGGTTATAGCGCGTGCCTGCTGGCCCGAAAGATGCGGGTTCTATCCCGGCCACGGCGGTAAAGTTTCGATGGAGGCGAAATTCCAGACGCTCGCTTACTGTTCGATGTCAGTGCACAGAACACCAGGTGGTCGAAAATTCCGAAGACCTTCACTGCAGCGTCCCTCATAGCCTAAGTCGGTTTCGGCCGTTAAATCCCCATAAACCATAAACCAATATTTGTTTTCTGTTTTCCACTGATATAAATCGCCAACTAGCCCTTCAGCTGCAGCTGCAAGTTAACGTTCCGGAACATCGTAGGTAAATTAGCACTATCAAAAGATAACGCTGAATATCGCATCATTCGAAAAGGTGTCATAGGAAATCTTTTCTCCGCACCTGAACCATATTTTCGGTCTTTTCTTGCGTGGTTGGCAGGAAATTATATAGAGATTAAATTCAATATTGCCTTAAAATCTTTCAAGCCTCCAGACTCCATGTACTACCACCTATCTAATAAAATCAATGAGCGCATTTATTGAAGCCTGCATCAAATAAATAAGTGTTTCTTGAAGCACATTGCTAATTCTCTTTCCAAGGATAACTGGGATTGACGCCGAAATAATCAAACTTTGTTAATAAATCAACTTAGTTCTTGACTTAGTCACTGAGGAAAATCAAGAATTGCTGTCTTTGTTATGGTCGTTAGCAGATGTAGGCATGAAATGCTTCGTAGTACAAGCGTAGCACTATTTACTTCTCCTTACAGATGGTACCAACCGTCTTCATGAAATGGCTCTTGTCCAGATCATGCCTCGCCACATTACGCTTCAATGCCCTCCTGCCACCGAAGTTGCTGAAGCGCAGATCGAGCCAGAGGCACACACGACCATGACCACTCTTTCACGAGTCAACCACCAAGGTCTCTTTGCTTAGTGGGTCGTAAGTCGAAGTGAACCTCGTTTTATTGTGTTGTCCCGCCAAACACAACCATTACTTCCGCGGCGCAGACCACCCAGTTTTCCCCGCCCTCACTGATCTTTTTAATGGACAATCCGCGTTTGCTCGTTGGTTATCCCCAAGGTTGTGCGCACATAGACGGAACCTTGGCTTTTAAGTCGCGTCCTCAGCCGCGGTAGTCGGGACTTGCCACTGAAGAGGAAACGAAATCATTAACACAAATAGCAGCTCAATCTTTGAAGTGACTGAAGAGGCTTCGATAGCTCACATGGCGCGCTTCCTCTCGCAACTCTCCAATTCCTTTAGCATGCTCCCAGCTACACACCGTTCCGAGGGAACGTTGGGGAAAGTTGGCTTGATCACCATCAGTTAGCTTTCTTATCACCATTAGGATGCAGAAATATCACGTCCTTTTTTTTTGCGGGGGACACGTGCCAAACAACGGCACAAACTCTTCTGTGTCTCGATAAAATGTCTGGCTTTGCGTAAGTGACATATTTGCATCATTCAATAGAACAATTTCATCAACATCTAATAGCAAATAATCAGGTTCATTAGGACTACCGTCTCCTCTACTACTCGCTTACAGTTAGCTAATGTAAAATATTAAAAATGTTTTTGTATCTGCGAGGCCCAACTTAATTTCTAAATCATTGATTATGCACGCCCTCAAAAAATTACCGATGTCGCCCCACCGAAAGGCTTACCTCAAGCAGTCTTTAACTAAAATTGTTCCACTTTTAATGAATAAGCTGCACAATTCAAATCTTAGCAATGCTGGACTAACACGTTGAATTTCGAGCTCAGTGTTTCTAGACTGACCTGTTTGACAATGCAGTTTTCATCTTGAAGAATAAATAGATGTAATTGAGGCAAAATTAATGTTTTGTGCTTTAAATGTATTCATCCATGGTTTGGTTTATCACTGGATGCATTCCAGATGAATATTTGAAATTTTGTAATGAAGTCATAAAATGATGGTGCAATTTCTTCGATTGTTATATTTTAACCTCCAATAATAACTTTAAATTCTTTTATTAGCGGCATATGATTGTATAAAATAAAGGTATTCTTCTCTCGGTTACGTGACACTGGCTACTGAATAAGGCAAGTTTCCTAAGAGCTTTTTGTTAAAAGTCTGTCATCGTTATTGATGTGAAAAAACGAAAGTGAAACTGAATGTTCGCCCTCTTGTTCGGCTTCACGTTAGCCATCGTTAATGCTTATTGTGTTCGGCGATGTTCGCGTTAGTTTGTCAAGAACGTGGTTTAAAAGCATGTCATGCTTTAAGAAATCAGCTGCCCTTTACTTTTTGTCTTTGTTAGCTCTGCTATGTTTGTCCGGCCACTGCTGTTTATGCTTCAGGCCTTGGGGGCGTGGAGCACGTGAACGTGATGAGGCCTGCTATTACGCACACCAGCGCAGTTTAAGGAGTGCTTCCCTACCGCCTGTCTATACTGTCATACTGATCGTGACAGCAGCTTCTTAATTACAGTAAAGGTTTTTACAAGGATTCGAACAATAAATTAATCCTCAGATCTTAGATAATTGCGCTTCCTTTAACAGTTAGTTATTAAATAGATGTCTATATAAAAAGGCGCACACAATATTGTAGAGATTAATGGCGCTTCTTCCACACATCCTGCTCTCTCCTCAGGTTTTCCTGAAGGAAGTGTACTAAGCCCCTTTCCACCTTAGTTTATGTGAATGATATAGGATTTTTCATCGCTGCCGGTGCGGTGCTTACTATGTTTGCTCCTGTATGAACGGTCCATTGATTCTCTCATGAAGCCATCCTAAATACGGTACATAAGAATGTTATGTGCTGAGGCAATAATGGGAACGATGGTGAACGCAGAAAAACAGTGTTTATGCCCACAAGAGAGAAGGCAATATATCACAAGCATTTTTTCTACTATTAACCCACCTTTTTCTGAAGTTAAATGTTACAAATACTTATGTGTCATAACTGAGCACCAGCGCAGTTGGATTCGCCGCATTAATGAAGCAACGCCATCTGCAAAAAAAAACAATAAAGCTGTTTTAGGCTTATTCTAAAAGGAACACCAAGCCGCTTGTAGTAATAAGCTTATACGTCATCAATTCGACCAAACTCGCATTAGCAGATATTGCAGGCATTTACACAAAATAAAAAGAATTTCAGAGCAGGAAAAGGTGCAGTGACTGGCTTTTGGATTTAATTGCAATAAATTTCAAGCATTTAACATTCTATCTCCTATTATGGTAGGCGATTAAAAACTCTAATAGATGCATAATATCTCTTGATCTTTTTTCAGTCACTGATTCATAGCAAACTTGGAATCTCATCTGTGCATTATGTTCCGCGCTCATCAATTCTGAGATCTAACCATAAGTACAATTAAACCTTGGCCCCTCACATTGTACGCAGCCATGAATGTAACTATTCATATTTCGCACATACCCTCCCGGATCAGAACACTCTACCAGAAACGATTTCTGAAATAAAATCTACAAATGCCCTTCCCAATAATGTGTAATATTATCTTCGTCATTCATGTGTTTATCATTCTGCAGTCTCTGAAATTTTCTATTCTGGCCATCCATGTGTTAAAGAAAGGAGGTGTTAATGGAGCTATGCAATCCTCGTTTTAGTACTGCTTGTTTATACAGGATGTTTCTCCTAAGAGTTTACAAAATTTTTAACATTACGCCTTTTGTGTTAGAACATCACTTTTTTCGCCATTGCATTCTCAGCGGTTTAATACATCAGAATACAGATAATACAGGCTAACTAGCAAGTTCTTTAACTAATATTTAATAGTTAACTTTTTAATAATTGTTTAGCTCCCCAATTACGGAGAGCCGCGTAGCCCGCCATAAGTAATATTCTTATCAGTTTTAGAATTTGGAAAACGTTGTCAGCCTCAGCACTGCAGCCTAAAACATTGTGGCTATTTCGAGGAGTTATGTGTACTAGATAGGTTCCTTTGCCTGCGAGCGTTTCAAAACCGCATGTATTTTGGCACGATACAGCCGAAATTTCCTGGCCCACAGCGCCGAGGGTAGCCACGTTTTCGAAATAAAAACTCTAGATATTACTTACGGTAAGCTACACGCCTCTAAATAATTAAGGAGCCTGACAGCAATTGTAAAAAATTAACAATTCAGTCTTAGTTACCCATCCTGCTAGTCAGCATATCGTACTGTATTCTAATACACTACACCCCTGGCAGGGCTGTCGGAAAAAAGGCTCTTGTAACTCCGAAAGCGTACTTTTTAAAATTGTGTAATATCTTATGTGAAACATCCTGTATCATTTTGTCGGTCCAGCTTGGACCGCTTGAGGTTTGCAGCATCATGTAAATGAATTAAACAAAATTAACTGGATGCTTTTGTTTCATGGCAATTCAATGCCCCAAAACAAAACGCCACTAGCGTACAAATTTATAGCTCCCAAGTATTGAAATCTCATATTGAAGACAGAACTTCTAAGATTATTTCAAGAGAAGTTTCCGCGAGACCCGAGTCCTCTGAGCATCGTATGCAGAGAATAGCGCACTCATTTTGCAACCGTGTCTGGCTGTCACAACTCTCCGTGCGTAGCCTTACTCGTCCTTTGTTCTCTATAGCTTCCTCGTGTTTTCACCTCGTTGTACGCTTCCCATTTTCATGAATGCACCTAATCACATCAAGAGGCTGAGGAACATCTGCACTAAGCACCCGCTATCAGGAATGCGCGTAGCTCGACGGTCTACCGCATCGGCTTAATTAGACTCGGAAAACGGGGACAGCGGGCTACGTGCAGTCATTTCGCAGCGCTAGCTTTTTTTTCCTTCAGCACTTATCGTACCGCCGTGCTAATCAGCAGTCAGAAAAGGCGCACGACTATACGCTTTTCTACTAGAATTCCAGAAAAACAGGGTTCCAGAACTGCAGAGAAAGAAAGAGAGAGATTGATTGGCTTAGGCGCACTCATAGTACAGTAAGCTTAATTCTAAATGGAGCTTGTTCACTCTTAAGGCCCTCCTGTCAAAATAATTCACGGCCAAAGAGCAGAACTACGAGGCAGGCTCCAGTGTACCAGCGCTGCACTTCAATGTCCGAATGGAGACACTGACCGGCACTAAATTTCGGGAAACTGACGGCGATGTTCAATGGTTGAACTTGAAACAGAGTCCGCATTATGTGAACATACCCTAGCGGGCCCAAGGCATTCTCAACTGCCGGCACTGGAGAGCAGAAGCGCCTATTAGAGGGGCCGTACGCTTTCCAGAATTTTATTCATGGATATGAACGTTTCATTATCTACCAGGAGGTCGCAGACAACACTAGAAGTTGGCTGCTTATGACTGTTATAACAAAAAAGGCAGCAACAACATCTCTTGGAATAAATAATTCCTGGCTGTGAGATGCGCTCACTAAACTCTATACCATATCATTCTTCATATCTAGGTTATACGGCTAAGGTACTTTGGAAGGCCTGCACACTACCGTGACAGCTGCTTCGGTACAGTGCGAAAAAAGGTAAACGCATTATCACATGCACAGGTTAAGCGAAATGCCTCACTTACACTGAAATCATCGGCTGGGAAAACACGAGATTATTGGAAGAGCGGACGAAGAAAAAAGTAAAGGGGTGTCGCTGCTCGAGTGTTCCTATTCTGTCCTGCGTTTTTCCATCTATGGATTTCAGTGTTCTTTAGTATGTTTTTTGTTCGTCAAAGGCTACGCCCGCATGTTTCCGCAGAAGGTATTGTTTCGCCTTTCTTGTAAAGAAATCCTCCCTTTAACGTAGACCTCTGCAGTTCCGAAAAATTTAATATTTCTATTCAAATAAGCGATGCATCTGAAAAAGCACCGTTGTATGAATGGAAACCGATGTGCAGCGGTACAAGTTGAAAGGCTTGTCTACCACAGTTTGCTTACATGCGTTTCGCCTGCTATATGCGAGAAATATATGGAGCATTCAAGAAAGGACAACAGTGCATCACTTGCATGTACAAATGTCGTTGACAGCCCACCGGCCGTAAATAACGGCCCCCGAAGAACGCATGCGACACGCGACAGCCGAGAATATATCCTTCGGAGCGCGGCCGAGCTGGCAATAAAGCTTACTGGATTAACCTTCCTAGAATGCTACCGAGTTATTAAGCTCGACCCCAAGAGTTCGCACAGTTGTCGCATAAGCCGCACTCGTGAGCCACCGGCATTGTGTGTTATGCGCAGCCAGTCTGAGCCACATGCTGCTGGAAATGTGAGGACGCGCGGATGTGTTCTGAAGATAGCGGTCGACGTACATCGTCCGCCACGTTACCCATCAGGGACGCGAGGGATAAAACAAGAAACAAATGACTGTGAAGAAAAGGAGCACGCCTTCAGACTCTCCCGGATTTACGACACGAAAAAAAAGTGCACTGCGGAAGAACGCCAGGCGTATTTCTGTCGTAATACACCCAAACCTAGCTGCACAGAGACAGCTTATGCAGCACCTCCACTTGAGCAATTGTAGCTTACGGAATGAAAAAAACAAAAAACAAATCTATCCCGTCGGTTTCTTGCCTGTGCATTTTTGAGCAGCGTAGGGTATATTTCTTTCTGTTTGTCAATCGTGTGGGATGTTCACTGTCACGAGAATGCAAAAACACATTTGGAGTATTAAAACTGGAATACCATGGTCTTTCTTCGCATCGTTGCAATCATCTAGTGACATAAAGCATTTGAGACTTGTAAACAAATATGTTGACATTTCTGAAATATTTTTTTATATTTCACTTCTGATCAATTTGCTGCTGGGCCATGTATTTAGTAATTTCACAAAAGTATATACAGCGCAAAGGAGACCTTGAGGTCAAATAGTAAGTTTAGCGACAACTGGTGGGCCATTTTACACGCTGCCAAAGGAGCAACCCGCGAGAATTATGTTTTTTTTTGCAAGGACTCCAGAAATAGTAAGAAAGTATAATGCCATTAAAATGACATTAACAAATGCTATGAATGCACGAATGTCACTAAAATAATAGAGGCTCCACTTCATCGCCAGGGTTTTCTCAGTTAGAAAATATTTCTCGCGGTTGTGTTTATGGAATTCTGGCATCGTTTCACATGGACACAGGCGACGAAAGATGGCATTGAACACACTGCATATTCCTCACCGTGACCCGCCATTGAAAAGCTCCTGGGAACGAACGAGGTTTCTTGGCAAAAAATGCAGCGTCTCGTAACTGAGGTTTACTCACGCTACGAAAGGGAATGAAATTTACTCGCCATAGTAGGCCAGGAACTCATTGCGTTTTTTTTTCCAGTGAAAACCGAAAAAGATATGCAAGTTATGAAAAGAATTGAAGGATAGGTCCAGAAGTACAGCTTGGCATTCTTGCGCGCTATCTGTGGAGGACCTTAACTTGGTGAAAAATTGAAACCATAAAAAAGAAATCTGCTCGATGAGAAAATCTGCGTCCTCGAGAAATGGTAATTAATTTATTTCGCAATATGATGTATGCTTAGAAAAACGCAGTATTAATTGCAGCCTCTGCACCATCAGATACGCATTTTCTGCTCCGCCCTTGGAATATGCCACTCCGTTTATCTTTTTTTTTAAATCAGTACCTGCTGACATGTAAATTAGCATGTGTATCCCCAGGCTGGATCGGGCTGAAATCTAGTTTGCTGTAAAATGTTACTGCGCAGTTAACACAGCGCCAACGTTACTCTTTTTTGGGCTTTTAACTGGAAGGAAGTGAACGATCCTTACAGTATTCATCAATGCTTAATATTTGAAACGGCAGTTTGCCTTCGGCACACAACAAAGGCCCTACAAAAATCTTAATACTGCCGCGAATAAATTTTTGGCAATAAGAGGTGTGAGGACAAACGCCCGCACACATTGTTTTCATGGATTTCTTTCACAGCCAGTTGGTGTTGTCCAGTTGGGCAGGAAACACAAAATCGCTACACGGAGAGGAGAGGATATAGTGAACTGCCATTTCAAGAAATATGTTCCCGGCCATATACATCAGATCACCCGAGGGATTTCTAAGAAAAAAAAATGTTCCTGAGACCCGACATTGAGAAGCATGTGCAGAAGATTGGGCACTGATTTTGCGGCACGGCAACCATAGTATGTGATTTAGTACAACTCGCCCTTTTTGTTTTCTTTCAAGGTTTAGCCAATTCAATTTATCTATTAGCTTCGATCACTTCAAGTGAGCAGCTGCACGACGGCACTTATTAGACATAAATGAGAAGTGGTCCTAAATAAGGTTATAGGTTCCAGAAAATCTGTTTTCACAAGCCTGTTAATGTTAACAAAACCTGTTTTTATTGCGAAAAAAAGCATTATTCTTCAAAAATTTGAACAAGAAGTTGGAGAATAATTTTAATAATTGTTTGTGTTTTGAAAATGTGATTCCACTGAGTGTTAGTTGCTTGTGTGGCGCCTTAGTCTTTATGTTTTATTGAAGCATTGCTTAGGATTATCGCGAAGCCGGTTGCTAGCCAAGAAGTATTCTTCAGTGGAAATAGTCTACACCAACTCTGTTCTCTGCCGCACCATGCCAATAGGAGCTTGCACATACTAACAAGGAGACCTGTGCCGGGGATAACTGCACGAACGGTGGACAGTGACAAACGAAGTAGCCTAGCTGCAGACGGCGCTGCACGAAATTTCTTGCATGAACCGGGTGGGTAAAATATTTTTCTTCCATCGCCTGTGTTCTTGTGCACTTTTTCCTAATATCTATTCCTCTTAATGCCTACAGGGGCCTTATTCACTGCAAAAAGTTGCGCTTTTCAGAGGAGGATCTCCTTATCGCTCTACTTCTCTCATGTTTTCGTTGTCTTCGATTCCAGGAATTCTCTTTCTCCTTCAGCCATAGCCATTCTATCTGAATATCGAGAATCTCACATTTTTTTGGTTATATTTATGCCCAGAAATGTATGACAACATTGTTCAGTTTGTTTTGTCATGATTACATATTAGAAGCATTTGGCAGCACGAACAAGACGGCCGGGGACTAAGACAGTAAACAAGCTTGAAAGGACGAGCTTGACCTGTCGATGTTGTTTACTGTTTAAGTTCCCGTCTTGTTCGTGCCGCAAAATGCTTCTATTAAGTGCCAGCACAAGCTTTCTTAAACATCGGTGCTACTTCTGTAGAGTTCCTTACTTGACTTTTATAAGTTTACGATAATGTTATTCTTTTTGTTCGGATAATTACGTATTTTAGATGCCTATGAACGACCCGCCCTAATACCTGCCCCCCTTCCTTTTTAAGCACTGTCCTTAACGGACCTTTAAAAGAAACTTAAAATATATAATAATGATGATAATGCAGGTAACTGTAATGAGCTTGTTTAGATGAGCGACTAATATTGATAGAGAAGTGGTCTAAATCCTGCCAGTCAAGGCGTAATATTCATAGCACTAAGCTGCGTTTTGCTTCCGAGGATTATATGAAAGAAATCTTCTAAATGTAATCTTCATCAGGGATGATAGAAATAGGCACTTTCTTCCAGAGCGCACACAAGAAAAAATTATAGGTGAATTAGTCAAGCGATACAAGAAAGAAAACCATAATTTTGCGATTTAACGAAATAAATTTTATCTTTTTAAGCAGAAAATGGGCCCATCCTACTCATCTCTATTATTTGCCTTGAAGACATTTATCGAAGTTTTCCAGGAACTTCTATAAAAAGATGAATAGACAAAAAATGAAGCAGACTTCACTACACTGACTGCATGTCCATTAGGAGAAGGAAATGGAAGCCAGAAAACAATGACAGGCTGTCTCAGGAGGATCGCGACTGGCTGTCATGACAGCGAAGTTAGGCTTAAAAGCTTCGCGCTGTTTCTTTCTTGACTTTTTATTTTTAATATTGTTCTTTTCTTGGCACAGATAATGAGGTTATTTCCCGCCACTGACGGGGATTTACACAAGAGCGCCTTAGATGCAAACATTTTGAAAACCTGTGCAAAAAACATATTTGTAAAAACTAAGGCGCTCAGAGGTTTTTTATACATCAAGTTTTGATTTCAGGTCACATTTTTAATTATCACTATTTTTGTCACATTTTCAAACTATTCACTTTATATACATCCATATATAGATTGTTGCGTCGTGCTGTGATGGTGACACTTGTGTTCATCTGACTTTCAGCACAAAATACAGAGCCTTATCCTTTGCCCCCCGAGAACTCTTTTCCTTATTCCTCGAAACTGAGGCCTGCGTCCTCCTACGTTCGTTGAGTAACGCGTGTCCGCAAAGCGCGTAAGGACAACTGTTCTAAAAGATTCGATATTAGGCAGCTTACACGCGGACTCCACGTGTACAAAGACAAGAACGAAAGCATTAAAACGCTGGATGCACCACATAGGCACTAACATAACTGCGTTCGATTCATGAAATTTGTTACTGCATGAATCATGCTCTGGACTATAATAACCTAAATACAAGCGACGATTTCAACGCTGAAGCAAAGTAACGCATGAGCACTTTTTGCTAGATTCAAGCAGAAGAAACAAAGACGGAGGGGTAGAACAGAATGCTGATTGCGTTTGTGTCCGCAATGCACCGTGGCCAATCTCCCGCCGTGGGTATGTGCCATTACGCCTGAGAACATCATCATCATAATCATCACAGAAGACTGTGTAGCTCATAAGCGTGTATACAAAGCCAAGCTTGCGCAGTACATGAAGATTTAAACAAATGTCAGATGAAAACACTAACGTTATTCATGCGGAAAAAAAAAATCGGTGGCATAACAGCAACCTGCTTTGATTTTTCCGCGCAAAAAACATTGCGAGGAATTCCTTATAAGTAGAAAAAGATAGATTTTTCTCCACGTGTATTCTTTGCCCACCACCTCAATTTGCCTTCTAATGTTAGAGTTCTGGCAGTTGAGGAAGAAAATGTCAATTCCTTTCATCTGCTCAAATATGAAGAACTGATCTATTTCATTAATTCTATACAGATTGATATTTAACGCTAAACTGATCATGCTGAGAAAAAAGCCGATGGTTCACTTCTACTGTCGGCAGGTTCCTGTAGCGCTAATTTATTTTCTGACTCCACTTTTTGGGCACAGTGCTAAACAGAGAACGAAGACAAGCCCAGATAAAAGAACGATGTGACCGCGCTTTCAACTGTCAGTAATGTATGAAAACGGAGCATTTGAACTCGCGCAACCACTACTGCGCCGGACATTCGTTTTGGCATAAAGCATTACTGTGCTTAAGGAGACTGGATACGTATTTTCAAATTCCCGCGTTGTTCTTCACCTCACTCCACTATTTATGTATAAAGAAAGGAAAGGAACGCCGACCAAAGGTTGTTGTTAAAACGAAGACGTTTCGGTTTCCATACGGAAGCCTTGATCACTTGATCCATACGGAAGCCTTCATCATACGGAAGCCTTGAGCAAGGCTTCCGTATTGATCAAGTGATCAAGGCTTCCGTAAGGAAGCCGAAACGTCTTCGTTTTAACAACAACCTTTGGTCGGCATTCCTTTCCTTTCTTTATACATGAATCTTCTACCCGACCAGACAAGTGGTCGTCAGGCATTAGACTTCACTCTAATTTTAGCTCATACCTCTTGCTGGCCTCTGCACTAAACACTACGCCGCTTTATAAGGTTGTTTACACAGCAGACAAACGCATATAAGCTCTTCCTACTGAAAAACTCCTACTAAGAAATTTCACAGAAGCGCACTTGTCTGAGACACCAGGAGGTTCAGTACCACTGCAAATTAGCGATCTCATTGTGATCAGGCGCCGGAAAAAAGCATTAGAGCCTCCATGAAATTACCAAGCAAACAATAACAACTTAACCTCTGTTAACTACATTCCTTATTTTTAGTAAATGAAGCGGAATTAGAGGAAGCTGCTGGTACATAGCTATGATGCAACAAAATCATTGTTTGGGATGGCCGAATGTCCATTCGATAATGAATGCAAGGTGTACAATTTGAGACGCTGGTCCATTGCCACCTTTTTTGAAAATTTGGAATAATAAAACCAGTGGAAAGGACGCAAACACAGCAGAGATACACACGACGACCAGCGTCGTTTTGTGTGTTTGTAGAGAGTCTGCTTGCCTTCCCCTGGCTTTATTCTTCTTAATATGTAGCAACTTGCCCAGCACCCCACTTTACTGCAGCTGAGAAAGCTGTCTTGAGAAATCAAGCTTAGGAGAGCAATTTTTTACAGTGTCATGCAATTTTTACGCTCCACGCCTCTGTCAGAAGAACATTTGTAAAATCTCGGAGTTAAAGATAACCATGTATTGATAGTCGAAGCTTGAAGCGTCTTGGTGTGTTCATTGGGTCTTGTTTACGTTATGTAATAATCTGGTCACATGCATATTACACGCAGTACTTTCAACTGTGCATCAGTTAAGAAACATGAGAACACTGCCATGAAAGGGTTAGTGTCTGAAATGGAATTTTTGTAAAATTTAAAAGTAATAACCAAACAATTCCTTGTCGAGCAGTTTTGTAAGTTAAATACGGCAAATAAAGCTGCAATTAAAAATATAATAATACGATCGATTCGAGAAAAATACTAAGTGATGAGCAAGTTCAGGCATTCGGTAGAATGCCGCTGATGATACGACGAGCCCGAAGATACTTGAAAATTGTACCTACGAGTGGTCGTTTTTTTTCTCGCTTGCATTGATAAACTGCGAGATCACCGAGTTTCGGGCCTTTCCTCTTAGGCGCTTGTGTGTTTTACTTCTTTTTTCCATCCTATCTTTCAACTGTTGCACTCCTTACACTATATCTCCATGCCCGACGTTTTTGTGTCCGACATTACTCAGTATTATCAACTTTCCCTTAAAGAGCTAAGCTATATTTTTAGCCCAGCTAACTGTTTTACTATCTAGGATCAACCAGCTAGAAATAACTTTCGCATATTGATGCATGACCTAAGGGTTTGAAAGTAGCAATCACAGGTTCACCAAAATAAAGTGGTGAGCAGCTGTAAAATGGTCTCCTACCTCCTGCAGATTTGGGCATCATAAAGGCATGCAAATAAGTTCTTTACCTTTTTTAATTGAGATGCTTGAAGCGTAATCCTGGCACGCCTTCTGGCAATTCTTTTTTTATTTTAATCTTGATTTCAGATCTGGAAAAAGAAGGAAAGGGAATATAAAGGACAGCTTGGCTGTCTTTGCGCCGTGTTCGTTGCTGCAGGTGCGAGCGATGAATTAAAACACTGAACATGCGCATATAATCTACAGATTTTACGTCAGGTTGCAAATATTAACAAATCATTCAAGTTTAGAGAAAAAGTTGGTTTCAAATGTTTCCATGCCTACGCACTATACACAGGAAAATATCGAAAATCGCTAACATAATGATTCGGACAAACCGAAGTAAACGAATTCTGAGTTTCCACTATTTTTTACACCTTTCAGCTGAAGTAGTTGCTCGTCGGGCAATTTATTACCCTCCAATTAAAACAGTACGGCATAAGAACAACTTATCACAAACTCAATTTAGGGCTTACTTTGGCAACGAATGTCTGCAGGACATCTTTCAACTATCGATAGGCTAAACAGAGTGCAAGTGCTTTTAATTTCCAGTTTTTCAACACAGCGTTTTATCAATGTTGTTAGAACAAAATTTTTGCCTTTTTCTGTTCTAGATAAATAACCTCTGATATCTGATATTTTGGCATCCTTATACAATTTTATGCTCTGTTTATGTTCTCGTGCCGAAGCGTGCCACAATATTCCCGCACATTTTGAGCATATTTATGCTTCGGATCGCTGTCGACTAGGCACCGTACAGATAAGTAGAATTGTAAAAAAAGAAAGAAAACTCTCTATAGATGCCACCTAGTCTTTAAACAGTAAAATTTCTTATATTTTGATTTCATGTTTGTATTTCAATTCATTTTAATAGGCTTTTGAGAACACCCCTTTTTGACAATCGTTCCGTGTGAACCTAATCAAGCCGAGGAAAACATTGAAATAGGCGATCGTGGGGAAGAAATGGTAGATGTCAGAAAAACAAAACAACTGACTGACCTTGACGCATATTAGTCAACTAATTAAACCTAAATTCCCTGCATTTACATGCGAGCTGCCTCAAGCCAATGTAAATATTTCATGATTGTCCGATTATATCTGAGCGCCTTTCTGGGATACCTGAAGTTTATAAAAATCTTAATATTTCAACTAATTATTAATGTAGGCAATACTGAATCATGCGTTATTTTTTTTTTCGTCTGAAGTCGTTGTTGTGGCACGAACAAGGATCGTAAATTACGCACTATTCATTACCCTTCCTCAGCTTTCTTTATCTGCTCGCTGCTAATGAGAAAGGCCGGGCTTCCATTTTATCTTCGTTGTCTCATGAAGGCAGATGTAAACCAAACTAAGGTTGTTGATTTTTCGCTGTTCCTTTGCATATGCGACTACAGGGGTGTAGCAAGGGCCCGATTAGCATAAGTGCTAATTATAGAAGCAATGAGTGCAAATAATTAGGCAGCGGCGCTGCGTTTGCTCTTGGACTGCCGGTCGTTGCGCTTCCGCTTAAATGAGATGTTCTTGGGCAGCGTAGCATTTCCGCGCGTTCAAGCACTGACAAGAGGCAAAGAGAACAAAAGTGAGGTCATTTTACAGGACGCAAGAGTTATATAAAAACCGTAATGCGACCTGCCAAGGTGTTATTTATGGTGCGTCGCATCCAATTGGGTAATTGTTTCCTCTTGCTGTTGTCTGTTAATTATGTTTCTATTACTCACTGTCATGCTTGTTGCTTAGGCAAATGCAAAATCAAAAATTCGCTTCAGGCACTTAGATATCTCTTAACTGCGTGGAGGCGAGAAAGAGAGAGGGTTTATTGACGGGATAGGCGGAGAGGTTGACCTGAAAAAAAATATATCTGGCCTGCTACTCTGGTCTGCTGCGGGAAGGCGAAAGCCGTTTGCGACTCATTGCACTGATCTGAATTTGCCGCGCTTGTAGTCATTTCACAACAGAGGAGAAGAATAGCTGGCGCGAACGTGGCAGAGGAAGCGGTGACGACACGCTGCGAATGCGCAGCACGTCGGCAGTTGTTGCTTGGCGGCGGATCACACTGCTTTGATGCCCTTTCGTCTGATGTGACCTCATCATCCACGTTCCCTCGTTGTTCATCAATTTTTACGAAATTAAAGATCTTTCGGTTATCTTAAGGTCGCGTGACCTTATGATCACGTGACATCGCAGGGTCACGGGACATCACAAGGTCACGTGGCCTAGGTGTCGATGTAACAGACGGACGGTCACCACGATTATGAGCCATTAAATGATATCGCGTTAAAAAAAATGAAGAAATATAAGTTCCAAAGCTCGCTTACGTTCTGTGTAATCCTACATGCTATCTCACTGCAGCTACTCTGAGTACCTTCTAAGCATGAGCACAAAATAAGAGTCGAGTTTTTGCAACAGAGACCAGGCTCTGATCCTGAGCTACAACTGGTGATGATTCGGCTGTGGCCTGGTTCCCCGTCATCATGAACACAAACCGCCCTGATGACGCCTCTGGACGCCACTACATAGAACGTCATTGCACGAAGCCAAATTTCATCGCCGCCATACCTTACTCCTGAAGCGTGTGTAGTTACATTGCGTGCACTAGTTCTGTGCTCCAAGAGCTATCGCTGCAGCTCTATAAGGAGAGCTGCATTGACGAAGCTTCCTGGTCTTGCTGTGCTCACTCTGGTTGCTTTTTCTTCACTGCGCTTAACTGCGCTTTCGACTAGGGTGTACAACTAACCGTGCTTTGAACTACGTTGTTAACGGTGTCGTAATATTTTTCGTGCAAAATATTGCAAAAAACAAAAATAAAGGTCATTGATTACGAAGCGATTCCTTCTCTGCTTCGGTAGCGAGCGACACAGTGAACGTGCACTCACAAGCTTCGACCCGCTGATGCTGACGTCATAAAGGAGCGCCGACGGCTGCAGCTGGAAAACGGTACAGGCCAGTTTGTAAGGTAACGGTGCCGTTCAAGATCTTATGAACGGTCTGTAAACAGGACTAGGTTACTCCAAAAAAATAAAAAATAATTTTCTCTGTCTGTCTTGATCGCTATTCGCGGCTGCGATATTTCAGTCACGCACTGCAGTAGTCAAGCGTAGAGATGTGAAGCCTTGACAAAAAAACTGAAATTTTGAAAAAAAAACCTGCTTTCTGTTTTTTTTTCAACCTAGAAAAATTTTTAAAAAATATCAACATTTTCTTATAAAATTTCAAGGTTTTACGATTGCTTACTTTCAGTCTAGGTTTATTTTTGCTCTGAAAACCACTACAGCGTGCATCATTGAACGATTGGAGTGCAATCGTCATCGCTGGAGCCAGATAGTGTTTTCAAGCATTCGTGCTGCGAGTACGCGGGTTGAAGACCAGGTCACATGGATGCTCCAAGCTTAACTTAACACACCTTTTATACTTGAACTCAGCGTTGAAGTAGAAAAAAATGGCAGAAAATTCTGCAGCGCGACACACACGGCATAAAAAAAACGTAGTATGTTGCTCACGTACGCGGCTTGAGCCACATACAAGCCTAGCTTGTTGGTGAGAGAGAGTAGGTAGGAACGCTGTACAAAGTAACACTAAGCTTGATCAACCGAGATTGACTCGAACTGCTATATAATGCACTGTAGGCGAAACGAAGCGACACCATTAAACACTAGGGCCTATATCATCTAAAGTGGAGAGGGTTGCGCAGTGCTGCGATCTGTACTCTGACAAAACAAGCAGAAGGAATAGTACTTGGAGTAGATTTCATTAAATTAGCGTGGTAGACGGTTGTGGTCGTGACAATGGTTCGACCATGGTCGAACATTTGGGAACACTTCTGTGTGCGATACGTCCACTGGCGGAACAAAGCAAGCAGTATGCAAGTACTGCGATGTTCAGCATGAATTTCCGAACGCCACACTTTTTACGAGACATCTCTTGGTGTGCAAGAAATGCCCACTGGACATGGAGGAGATTTACAGCGAGGAAACAAACACCAAGCATCCAGATAGTGTGTAAGCTCAGTCATCAATTGATACATGTGATTAAGAACTCTGCAGACGCGATGAAGAGACGCCATTACCAAAAAGAATCATGAGACGGTTTTCGGAAGCCCGAGCAAAACTGTCTGCTCCTCATTACACCAACTTCTGCGGCCGTAACCTCACTAGCGCCGGACAATGTTCTGATTTATGACGTTCCAGAAGCCTTCCATTCCGTTAGAAACGAACTAGCAGCACACCTGACAACCTTCGCACTGATAAGCGAGGAACAGATTCGAGATAAAGAAATCGTCAGCAGGCGTGAAAGCTTTGTGTGCGACCAGTCCACATTGCTGCTGATTTGCTGTATCCAAGGCAGAGAAGAAAAGAACTGGGCGATGCGTGCATTGCGGACATCTCTGAGTGCATATCTCTGAAAGCAGGCCACATTTGACTGGACATCGGGAAACTGATTTCCAGCGTAGCAGAGTGGAGAAGGTCAGCAGGAATTTGGTTCAGGAAACGGATTTGGGACTCCACGAAGCACGTGGTAGATGACAACAGCATAGCAGTGACGGAAAGTCTGAGGTGAAATGTTTTCTATCCGGAATAGTTTAAGTAACACAGATGAACTTTTTACTGAATGTGTAGCCATTCTTTTGTTTTATAATCAGAATGTAAAAGTTTGGTCAAACCTTGCTTACGAAGTGGAGGAGATTCATGAATTAATAATCACGCTTCGGCGCAGTTAACAAAGTGAAACATTTTGCATGCAGGCCGTACGTGCAACTAAGCGTGTAGCTAAGTTTGTAGCAACTGAGTTTCCAGCTACGGGCAGGAATGACAACTAATGACATTGCTGCCAACTAACCATGTTTCTATATCAGTACATAAAAAAGAGCTTTCGATTTGTTACATAATTTGGTGTTCTAAACGTTGTGGCTGATAGCTCGTGTTAGCAGTTAGAGACAGGAAATTTGTTGCTCCTTTAAAAGGCATTGAAAGGGTCGGGTATCATTGTCGTGCGAGACAGAGGAGTCTTTGGTTTGGGACGCCATGCAAGGCCACAGTATAATTTTCAACGTACTCTAGAATGAACGCAGTTTTTTTATACTTATAAGTGACAGTACACAGGCGCCACCCATTGCTGTGAGCGTTAAGAAATATTTATTTCTAAAAATGTTTTTTTGTAAATAGGATTCTTATTCATTGCAACACCTCAACATAAATCCCCGATTGCGCATTGCTAAAAGTCCTGACCAGCTCCGAATCATAAAGTTCTGACTTAGTTAGCTGTCTAGCGTTTTTCGGCATTGAGTGTGGGGTTCATACACACAACCACACTTTTTCGAGTAGCCTACGGAGTGCAGTTTGTGTTCTCTTTTCGGGAGTCGAATTATGAAGACATCAACGTAATCAAAAACGGGAAGCGTCTTATCAGAGAAGCGTGTTCTACAATTGTTAAACTTTTGTCGCAGAACGCATTTACAGGTATTAAGGAATGCATAAGTTTGTTAAAATTTTTATGCTGATTTGATTATCGTTGCGCTCTCTATGACGTCCGCTTAATTTGTGGCTTCAGTTAATTCGCGTGATACTGGGCGCAATTCCTGTAACGTTTCTAGGTATTGTATATATGAAAAGTGGTGACAGTTCATATTCGTCATCTAGTCACGCAAATAAGTAGACAAAAGTAGTCTGCGTTCAAAGCGTCATGTTTTCATCGCTCGTTTGCAGCCAGTCTTAGGTAAAATGCGGCCAGTATCGCGCTTTCCAACTGTCATCGATTTCATCGCTTGAACCGTAGCAACTGATCTGCCACGATCCCAAAGCTTCTGCATCCGAAAATTCGCTGGATGTCTGAGAAAATTGCTAAGCTGGTAACGTTGCGCGCCCGAATGATGCATTTATAGGCGCTGTGCGACATGTGCAAACGTTGAGGTTAATAGATAATGGTTTCATATATTATCATAATATATCAGAATGGCACGGGTGTTCATCGGTACCCATACTTAGACGAAGATCTCCTTGCACAGACTCCCATGCATAGCCGCTAGGCTTGGACTCCAGCGGCTTTAAATATAGCGCATGCTATGTAATCACAGAAACTGATGCAGATCAATTTGCTTCTCGTGCGCGTCTTCTTCGGGTAAGAAACTTCGGAAGCTGAGAGCTAGAGAGTGAAAGACTTTAATCTTGCAGGCTCGAAAGAAGTTTGATTTCTAACTGGTTTAGAAAGCATCTCGAGGAAACAAAATGAGGTATTCAGCGCAAATGGAATGCGATCTTATTTTCAGGGCGGTGCTGCATTTTGGCATTCAATTTCACTCTCTGCATGTCCAATGATCTCCTGCCTCAACTTCTCATTTTACTTGTTGGCATTCCGCCGCATAATGCGCAGGAAACAAGGACGAGGTCAGTGAACCATACAAGAAAATTGTTCCTTGTTCCCAATTCTGATTGAGCGTGGAGCGAAATTGAAGCTTTGAAGTGATTTCTCTATTTACAGCCAAATACAAACGCTATGCAAAAACGTGCAAGGCACCTTACACCAAAAGCAAGAAATAGAATTGCAACCTCGTCAAGCCCATTTTTCAACACTCTTTGTTTTTTGTGTTGAAATGCTCAGGCTTGCAACATGACGTTTCCTCTCCTTCACGTCGTCCCTTCAGTATGTTTTAAGTTATATCAGAAGACTTCGCCGAAAGAAAAAGCAAATGCTGAGCAAACGGAGCACTTTTTTGAGATTGTGAATGTGAACTGCTGCTGGCTCTGTTTTAATCTCTGAGGAGAAGGAGGTTGTGTGTGTGTGTGATGTGGGTGAGAGCTTGGGCGTACGCCCATCATTCTACAGTAGTGTGCCCCCTCGCGGCTGCCGACCACCTCACGATGGCCTTGTGGCAGAGCATCCACCTCGCATTCAGGAGATGCTGGGTTCGATCTCCAGTGCCGCCGGGTACATGTCGGTTTTCTAATGGGTAGAAGATTTCCCCCGGCCTGGCGCTGGGCTCTGCTGGATTGAGACGATTGGGAAAAGGGTCTTTACCACAGTTGCCTTGAGGGATCAGAGAAAAGTTCTGCGTTCAAGCAACCTTACTTCCGCCTCATGCGGTAGAAGCCCACTTGTGGTCCTTTTTTTTACCGCAGCGTTTGCCTAGTGGCTAGAGCATCCGCCTCGCATGCGGGAGGTGCGGGGTTAAATACCCAGTGCCACCGGGTACTCACCGGTCCTTCATTGTGTACAAACATCCCCCCCCCGGCCTGGTGCTGGACTTTATTTGGGGTGAAATTCTAGGAGAAAAGGGCCACCATCGGGCATCACCGCACCATTCGCATCTGAGATGGAACAGCGAAAGAAGGTGGCTGGCGGCCCCGCAGCCACCTCCAGAAGCACCAGCCAACAAGATGCCCATGCAGCAAGGTAGCGAAAAACCGACCCCGCAATCAAATTTTAGGTCAACCTTAAAACGGAATTTTAACCACTACTGCAATGCAATTTGTCGCGTTATATCGAAATTGTAGGATCACTTGTGTATTTTTATCACTACCTGAATGGCATTTTAAATGAATAATTTTTCTGCTTTACCTTTATTTTTATACACTGCTCTCTCGCAATCGACCGCCCGGAAAATTTTCCTAAGTTTTGCTTACCAAAGCTGTTATATTGTTTTCAACATCCTCCAATTACATCTGTTTCTCGAAGCGTGAACTGTGACGAAAAAAATAATTAAGATAATACTCGCATGCGCCGTTCAAAAGAGTGCATAGTTTGCACCTTGTAATTAGTCAGTACTCCTCTGAGTTCACGTCCTTCTTATATTTGCCCTCCCGTGATTTCTTTTTATTCATATTACGTGGATGTTATTTCTGCACGAATTCCGACATAGTGCTGTCAGTTCTCAGGGACATGATTCATCCCCTGCGCCCGCATATTTCTTTTTGAATTGCGCAAATTTTTGTGCATATCAGAGAAATAAAAAAACCTCCCTTCTCAGTCTGTTTTTCAGCTTTGACTGTGTTCCTTGTAGCCGTTCTTAATGGGGACATCGCACCTTACAAATGATCTGGACTAGGACGCCCGACTTCCACAGAAAGCTTTCATCTTGAGCAATGCAAGCTTGTTCGTAGCAGACACCTTACACAGATTTTTTAAAACTGCAACCTACCTTGTACCCATCCTAAGCATTGGTACGTTCGATGCTGTCCTGAGCTTTAATGAACTATGCGCTAAACCGTTTTGTTGATTTGGCAGTTGCCGTGGCTATTTCCCGTATTTAGGCGTGAAGTGTACGTTTTCATGAAGCCGGCTTTATGGCAGGCTGGCCCTCCTGGCTACGCGGTAATAGGCAAGCTGCCCAAGTGTGTGCGCACGCACGCGCGCACTCTTACTCTATCTCTACTTTCTGGGGTGTTTATGTTTGCCGGTAACCAAGCCTTGACAGTGTTCACCAGCGCCACCCTCGGCCAGGGCAGGGATGTAGCATGTCCTGTATTAGCACGAGTCTGACGTGGAACGTCATCGAATGGTGAGGGCGGATTTGTGCAAAAACCTCCTTATGCTACCTATGTCATCAAGACTGCCGGAAACGAGACTCTTGTTAATCTGTTTATAAACGTCGTCGAACGGTGAGAGCGGAAGCTGTGCAAGAGCTCTTCATGATACCTGTAGCATCAAGACTGCCAGAAACGAAAACGAGACCCTCGCTAAGCTGTTTGGCTAAATCAAGGCTATTCAGCTAAATAACCTAACGAGGGTCTCGGTTCTGGCAATCTTGATGTCAACTACTACTTCTACAATGCTATGCAGTTATACGTGCGGAAAAAAGAACTCGGGTGAATTTTTTGACCGTATAGGTGCTTTAACATCGGTTATACGCTGTCTATAGGATTTTTTTTGCACAAAGCGACTCAGTCGAAATTCTGTGTTCATTGTCGGGATATAAGCAGTGAATTCCAGAACTTTTGATTGTTGAAATCCTAATATTCACGAAAGGGTACCCAAAATAAACCGAGCTTATTTTTGTTTGAACTTATTTATTCACATTTTAATCACAGACCTTCAATCTTCTTCAAAGTACTCTTCACTTCCACTAATACACTTGCCTAATCTTTCATTCCGCTTTTCAAAACACTCTTTAAAAATCACCTTTTGTGCCCCTTGACAACGTCTCCGTCGTTTCTTTCTTCGCCTCAGCAACTTGAGCAAGACGATTTCCTATCATGTGTCTTCATTCTTGGATGCAAATAAAAAGTCGTACGGGGCAAGGTCGGGTGAGTATGATGCGTGACGAACAGGGGTCAAACCATTTCGGGTCAAGAACTATCGCACAGACAGGGCTGTGTGAGCAGGGGTTGTCCTGATCGAAAAACCAGTCACCCGAGTACCACAAATTAGGCCGCTTGCACCGCACGCTGCTGCAGAACCTTTTTAAAACTTCCAAGTTGGAAACCTTGTTTACTTTCTGATCCTGTTGAACAAACTCTGAATGCAAACTCTGAATGGACGGCTTCTCTCGCATCGGAAAAACAAATCGCATTCTTTTGAGGTTTCTTTTCACCGGACGACCTCTCTTTGGGCGAGGCAATTTGAAGTTTTCCACTGTCGTGATTGTTGCCTTGATTAAAGATCAACCAGTCGGTTAGGATTACTCAAACAAGTTATGAGAACCAGTCGAAACTAATGTCCTATTCGTGCAGAGTTGTACACTCTACGCAGAGGCAATATTTAATAGGTGACTTTAGTAGTTATTTTGTAATATGCCTGGCAAGTTAATGCATATGAGGCAAACTTAAACGCTGGACAGCGTTCTATTTTGACTTGAAAAATGCGGATTTTTTGAAATTTACATAAACTGCATCTGTGCCTTTATTTCTTTTTCACGGGTTTTTCACGGGTAAGTAAAATTTTACTTATAGGTATACAGTCGTGCGACCGACATATGTGCACTATTTTTAACCGTAAGCGATATTGCGGATATAGAAGCAGGATGTTGAATATGCTAAAAGTGCAGAAGTTTCAAAATTGTCATGAAATTTAAAACTGGCAAACATTTATAGTCGCCGGTGGATACCAGACAACTCGAAAATATCGCAGAAAGACTCCGTGTGTAGGGCTTAGTTCATCTGGTAGGGTTCGTAGGGCTTATTGGTATTTCAAATTTCGTTCAACTAAGAAAATTCTTTTATTGAACTATAAGCAGTCTTGTGCGAAACCGACTACTGTTGTGAAACATGTCAATCTCATGTCTAATCAGAATAAAGGCAAATATTGAACGGATCCAGAGTTTTATCACACATTGCAATCATCAAAGGAGACATCTTTGTTGAGGCCGCATTGTGGCAACTGTATCCTACTTTGAAATTTAAATTAGCGACATCTCGACCGTACATCGAACTGATTAGTCATATCCACTAGTGTGAGATGCTCCTAATCTAGTTAATTTTTTGTGTTTAGCTATGCTCTCGGCAGTACGGCGTTACCTAGCAATCATAATTGTAATTGGATAGAAAGGGTTTTTCGGAAACTTGCAAACTAATTATTATGCCTATCTGGGCGTTAATATTGGGCTTGGCATTTTATTTTAATGACAAAGTACAGGACGTCACAACGGGTATATTCCGCCTCGTAAACCGAGGCGTAGTTTACGGAACCTCACGGTCACCAGAGCTTACATGAAATTTCGTATCAACTTTTTTGGTAAGCGCGTCCTTCCAAGCAGTAGAGCGAAAATGCCTGAGATAGTTAAAAACTGCTGCACAGAAACTGCAACAAATAACAGATATTTCTGGCCAACACTGAAATTGCATTTAAGCGCTGTAACTTCACGGCACAGGTCAGCTGCGTTTGCAGATGACCCATCATGAGATGTTTTTGGAGGAGATCTTTGTAGAGAAATGTTGACTAATATTAGTGAACATTTTCAATTTTTCAGCGCCTTCTTCGTGCACATTAAGGAATACGAAAATAGATAAGCGCAGCCCAATTATGAGCGTGCTCTGTTCGGTAATTAGCATTAAATATCTGCCCTGTATGAAAGTAAATTCAATTTCGTGTTGAAATCAGCATCATCGCCGTCATTAATTACAATATTAAAGTTCCCGGGTGTAACATTCTATACTGGAGGGGGTGGGATCAGAACATAATAGCATTAAAATAGACGGCCAGAACGTAATCTATAAATAATCAAAATCTCTCCAAAACGAATGGAAATGAAGCGGGAGAAATCACATTCCATAACTTGTTTATGACAGCTGCAGGTAGCTTACTCTCTTCTAAAAAAGATCATGTAACCTTAGTTGCAATAAGCAAAATCTCCACCTGAAAAATAATTTGGGATTGGCAGCTCACAAAAGAAAGTGCTCAGGCTGGCTTTATGAGTACAGATAGTGTAATTGTCCCTCAACTCTGTCTATAGCTGCAGCGTACAGGCCGTCCTGCTCCCCGCCGGGCCAGGAGCGGACACACTGTTTATCCTCGGTTGATATTTAGATGAAGTAAACTTCTGCTGTAAAGAAATGAGTAGCAGCTAGAGAAAGCACAACTGCAGGCGGTAGACTTTGATCAAGCGGGCTCTCAATTTATGAGTGATTCCCATGCCTGGGAAGTTCAGGCTTCAGAATTTTTTTAGCTCGTCTGTAAGTTCCTAACAAGCGATGGAAGACGAAGGAATAAGTGAGTCCCAATCCACATTAATAGCATGATTTTCACATGAGCTCTAGAGATATATTTGCATTGTTAAAAATTAAACGTTGGCTTCCCTTCGAGGCAAATTTGAGAACGCTACTCACATCTCATCTTCATATTTTAGCACGTCTCTTGTGTCTTTGCATTGACCCTGTTTTTTTCATTCAAAACCTTCATTCTCATGAAGATCTCGAAGATGAGAGCTTCCCAAGATGTCTGACTCCTCGTTGCCTCTTACTTCAAAAAAAAAAATCTAAGTAGAGTCTTGCGTTTACATTTCTCTTACACATAATCGTATGCGCTGCATATGAGAGATAATAAATACCTACCCTAAACAAGACAACCTGAACTCCTCTGCCATTTCGCCATCGTGGTTGTGGAGCATGAAGCGTGAAATGATGCAATTGGTTCTAAGTTACACAGCCGGCAAGAAACCTTTCTGAACTCCAATTTTTGAGTAAACTACCAGAGCAGGAACAGGCGGTGTAATTGTGACGGGGAAGAAATTATTACAGCCTGTTCCATAACAAGCTTTGCTTTCAAACTTTTCGTAGACGCAACAAAGCTCGCCTCTGAACCTTCTCGGAAGCTAAGCGTTATGAACTCTGCTTTCAAGATCATAAAATATATAAGCCGCGGCAGAACCACTTCTGAAGTGCACAGCATTAGGACCCCGAAAAGGAAGACCCGTGCATTGGAAGTGAATATTTTAAAAATATTTTCCGCTTCTCTTTCCTGATATTGTGCTAAGGCTTGGTAACGCGACTCTCTCCATATTATATAAATATTGTTTCTCCTTCCTTTTGCTGAAAGGTGAGCTATGATGGCTCATCTCGCTTTGTTTTTGACTTCTTAGGCATACACACAAACATTGCTCTCTCCAGACATAGCCTAATTCTGAATGGTGCGTTAGTTAACCCATCTAGTAAACTCAGCTGACGGTTTGAAGCGTGAGCCCAGTTTAATTGGAGACTCGCTACACAAGGTGCTTGCAATCTAAGGTCTCTTGTTTTTTGAAAAAGCTTTACGAAAAGAGCGAGCTTGTGTGCTAGGCCATAGAGAGATCAGCTTTCACGTCAATTTGCTTCTGCCTTTATTTGATGGGCTTTTCTGCACTTCATGCAGGCAACTAGACTTGGCCTTTGTGTTCTAGGCTAAAATATTTCCTCGACAAATGCAGTCTAAATACTTTACTGTTCTTCAGCGTTCTCAGGCAAAAGTTCGGAAGAGATTCGCAATTTTTTTTTTTTGAAAATGTGGAGTTTCTTCGTCACCACATTTCATACGCCAGTGGCACTTTAGAGAAATGCTGCCTGAATAGAAACATGCATGTGTACAACGGTTGAAACGCTCCACGTCCTAGCCGTGCCTGCTACCCAACGAGAAACACTTTCACTGTTAATTGTGTGTTTATTTCATTTACGTTTGTCTTTGCTCTGCAACATGCTCATTTAAAGGGGCTCTGCGACGTAGTGAAGCATCAGACCCTTATTCTTTGTATGCAGAGTAACGGACATGCAGTCATTCAGCAGTCATGCAGCAGTCATGCAGCAGTCATGCAATGGTTAGGCGATGCGCCACAGCCCTACGATGGCAAGTGCTCTGAGTGGTGGGCCTTGTGATGGCCAGGTTGATCTTTCTAGGCCACCAATCATTAACTGCCACCTGCCACGGTAGGCAGCTTGCTTACTATCCGGTAGGCAGGTTGTGATGACGCCGCTAGGTCAGATGACCTAGGTGGCCCACCAGCCTCATTTGGCAGGTGGAGACAACGGCTAGACCGACAACACCGACCTCGAATTTATAGATTAATGACTCCTTGAACTCTCTCATGTTAAAAAATTGATTTTATCAGCAATGCTTCATATTTATTGTATACTCGTACATGCCTGAAGCCTTTCCGTAGTAATAAACATCAGATTTCATCAATGTTTTCCTTAGCTCTCGTGGTTGCATTGCTTACGCAGTTTACAGATGTAGCTTACGCAGTTTACGGATGTAATAAATTTCTGAGCTTCAGAACAAAATTTACGTTCTGTGACTTTGACTGGGCATGTATTCCAATGAATCTGTAAAAGCTTGAGGCCTTCTTTTCGCCTAGTGATCGTTATTTGACCGTCTTATGAATGACAGTAAGGGTTGACCACGATTACTATCAACGACCAGCTGCCTAGCCAGAATGCACCTCTAATTTATTCTCTTGCTAAGCCCTTAGGGCTGCCTGTCGTAGAAACAAAATCTTTACACAATAAAGAAGGATTCGGCTTCTCAGCCCATATTGCACAAGCAAAGGAAAAAACACTTCATTATTATGATAACATTAGTCTTCACAGCATGCAATTTTGTAACTGCTAGTGACAAATGTTGCCACAAGGTCACGGGACGCTGGGAGTTCATCGCCGCACCGTGACACTTCATATCTTGCGATTTAACGTCCTGAGTTAATCACGGATGTCGCCAATTTGTAGCGAGGGCGATGACGTCACTGGGATTATTGTGCTGGCCCCACCGTTTACTGCACAACCTGAAAAGGGCGAGAAGAACACGATGGGACTGGTTTGATGGAAGGCGTCTGTGATTTGTGGAGAGGGCGACGACGTCACAAGGCAACGCGACCATGGCTTTTGTCTTGCCATTTCTTGCGAAACAGGGAAAAGGCAAGACAAGCAGGTTGCAAAAAGTCCGTTGGAAGGTGTCGATGGCACATGGCACACCCCATTAAAGAAGAGATAGCAGAGACGTACGAAAAGAAACTGGACTAAGATACACTCAGCGTGCGGCTATATTTGTGAAATTAAAGATACAATGATAGTGACGAAATTGTGTATGAGACGAAAGAACTGACACATGCATACAAAACTGTGCTAGCAACATTTTTTTAATCCTCTAGCAATCAAATCTGAGAGAGATTTAAGTATCCCCATATTTTTTTTTTTTTTACTTTCAGGATATAGGCAGAAACGCACCAAGTTTGGAGAGTAATGAATTACGGGTAACGAGGTCTTCTTATCATTTTGTTTCCTGCTTCCTATCTCGTCGCTCCTACCCACTTTCGAGCATTGCATAGTTAAGGCCTCCTCTCTTGTAGAAATTTATTCGTCAAACAAGCTAACTGCGTCATACTGGTCATTCAGATTTTTAGATGAATGTCGAAGGATTACTTATCGCGGTCCCCTGTACATCTTTCAAATCCTATGTCCATCTGTCTGCGCAAAGTACTTTGTACTTTTCTTTGGATGTCATAACCGAGAATCAGAAGCCTCTCTTCGACGAGGTGGTCAACTGTCGTTTTGTTTGCTCTACTGAAGAGACAGGGGCACGACAAAAAGAACGAGTACTGGCGACAAAAAACAGCATGATTTACTCTAGCATACTGGTATTAATTTATAGGCTGCCGTCTAGACAATCGAGAAAACATGACGTGCCATGGTATTGTAGATTTATTCCGTTTTCTTTCATTATCGAACAATTCGCGTGTTGAGGACCGCACCGAAAAAGGAAAAGCTCAATATGACCGAGGAAGATGCCAAGCATGACATCACTGATATTTAAGTTTATATCATGGCTGCATACCTGTTTTTCGTGTTGTCGTTTTATCCTGTTTTTTTGGGGGGTAGTAAGCACTATTATTTTTCAGTAATCAATAAAAAGCAGGTAGTCCCAAGCTGAAACATCTTAGAGCATAAAGTTCCAGCGATAGTCGCTTTACTGCGCGCTTATTATGCTGTTTTGCTTTTGGGCTAACATAGTAAAGAGCAGCCGCAGTGAACACAGGCACGCTAAGCTGTGCTAAGTACGTCAGTAAACGCATTGGATAGTTTGCAACTTAAAAAAAATTGTTGCTTTTCCGCTTGGAAGGCTCTTCTCAGTGGCGACGACCATCTTCATGCAGCGTAGGGCGGCCGCGGGCGATAGCTCCTCCATCCATAGCTCTAGCAGAGCTACAGCTGGCGTGGCCACGAGCTGCACCTGCTTGCTCCTGTTATCTAGGTCATGTGAAAGTTTGGCACCACACTAAATTTCTCTCCCATCCCCTAGATCTCCTTTCTTTTATGATATTCTGATTGATGGCTATGGCGTCAGACATGTGGAGAAATCCGAACTTGCCGCAGACGACAATGATACTCTGAAGTTTATCTTATTTCAAATGATCGCTTTTGGCTGTGACAGTTGATGGTGTACGCCTGTCGAGAGACGCTAGATAGAGCGTATGAACTTGAGCTTGCATTGGGAGCCTGTGTAAACAAGGTAACACGAACTACCTTAGTGGGTTAAAAAGTTCGAAAGTGGCTCGCCTTTGACTTGGTACAGATGAGTTAACGAAGCCTCCTCCAAGCGCACACCGCTGTGAAAGGCGATCACCGGGCTGGGTAAAGCTAGTACTCATTTTTGCCGATGGCTTTCCGTGGTTGGTGGCTGTCCGCAATGGGGGACACTTTTCTCCACCCTTATACAAAGAGGACGCTGATAACTGTATATCTGCGTATCTCTAGAAAGCTTATGGCGTCATGCCGTCTCGTTCCCGCTTTCTGCCTCTTCTTAATTGTGTCCTATCTTTGTTATCTTTTTATTCTTAGTTTGATGTTGTCTGAAGCCGCCCTTTAGCTCGGATGTCGCGCCAGCTGTTTCGTTGGAGCTATGTCGTCGTCGGTAAAATGGCTCTAGTTGTAATTTAGAGATAGCAGCTCAGCACTGATTTACCATCAGATTCAATGAATCCTGGGAAATGTAGTGTTTTGTAGAGATAACTGACAGTCCGTCTTCAAAGACTGGTATTTCTAGGCCTTAGCCAGCGGTTTGTTGGCTTGCAATTCCTGGGTAAGGAAGGCAGATGTGGAAATATTGTTAAGGCTTAAGAAACGTTGCATAAAGTGGAGACGAGGACCTGCTCTTATACTGTTATCGCGTTTTCGCATAAATTCCAATAAATACTTTACTTTTCATTTTTTTATGGGCAGCAGTTTTTAGCAAAGCTTTTACAAGACGCAGAAAGCGATGCGCCTTATGGTGCTGCCCACGGTTTTCCATACATGCACACCGCATTGGACGGCACAAGGAACTCTAATTCAGAGCCAGCTTAATCTTTCAGAAAAAATTCCGCTAATTTGTTAGAGAAATGTCACTTTGACCAATTTATAAAGACTTCGACCCGTGAATACATGAGGCCTTATTTTTCTCTTAGCTCACCTCTGCATAGGATGTTTCTATTGCAAAGCAGCTGTAAAAGAAATTTGAGAGCAGCGGATTGATATCGCTTTTCAGTATCCTAAAGATTTCTAGATTTACTGAGGTGTTCCGAACTTTTCTGAGATAAGAAAAATGTGAAACCTTTCAACAGTTCTTCAGTGTGGGTGGCTTAAAGACGGCGTTCTCACCTCGTCCAGGGAGTGCTGCGAGCGCCCTTCATCCAACAACCATTACTTAAGCTTTCACTCAAGCGTATTCTTCATAAGGGCAGCACAATGCTACCGTCGGCCTCCTTACGTCGCTCCTTGCCCTGTGCGTGCTTTTAAGCGGCGCTCCTGAGATATTTTTTCATACTATGAATAGTGATGGGCATTGTGTCCAGGAATCTCAGCGTGTTCATGGCCAGTAAGTTCGACGACTAAGCCACTTCGTGATTCGCCTTTCGGGCTCACAGAGAGGAGTGCCGATCTATCATTTGCAAAGCGGAAATTTGAGCTGATTGGTAATGGTTCGCCATGGTTCGCGCGCAAGGAGACGAAGACTGAAAAACAGCGACGACAACCGTGCTGCTGCTGACAAATGACAGCTTTATTCAGGGAACACTGCACTGCCGAGCTTCGGGAGCAAGGTTAAATCTAACGCAGTGGAGCAATGAGCGGGATTTCTCAGGTACTGTGTCTGTCAGAATTACTGCTGGTAAAAATAGCAAGTAATCGGCGGATGATCTGCAAAAAAAATAATTAACCCATCGAAAACATTGTAAGTGGTGAGAGAACAGTTAACAGCAGCAATCATTACCTTTGGAACGCAAACAAATCTCTCTTTCTAGCCCAGCTTTGCTTTTTAGTCAAGAACGCCACATTTCTTAAACAGTGCATGAGGTATAGAAAACGATCCCACACTCATGAGCACATAAGAAAATACATGGATCTGTTCATTTTGCTTTGCTTAGTTTCGACCTTAAGCTAACGTCTTGCAAACGAGACTTACAAACCCGATGTCAGATCTGTCAGACCATATGCATTTTATCACTATGCGGACACTTAATTGTGGCTTCTTACACTAAACACTTAATCGTACTTTTGTGAAATGCAATTGGCTCTCAAGAGCGAAGATTTTTTCTTGGGATTGTTGATGCCAAATTTCATTCTTTAGTATTTGCAGTAATCAAAATACAGTCCAGGTATGTACGATTGCTGCACGTTAAAAGTTGATTTTATTGTGGGAAGATTCCGCTTGTATCACGAAAAGCCATACCGGACATAACGACTGCACACTATTTGGAATAGGCACCTGTAGCAGACAAAAAGTTCCAGAATGCCTAATTGTAATCTCCGTAGATACTTGAGAGCAGCCGTTTACTACAAAACAAGCACCGCACAGGTTAGCTGTGCACCAGATCACATAAGAAGACTCGATCGCTTTCTTTCTGATGTCACAGCATTTATTGGCGAACAGAACGTAGCAAAACAGGACACACAGGCTATGAACCACCAGATAATAAACCACGAGAAAAACGAAAATAAATTAGCTAGCCTACACTGCGCGTAGCAGAAATATTTGTACCACTCCTCTGGTGGAGCACAATATATAGCGAAAACGCGAAATAAAGTGTCTGGCATGCAGCAGAGAAGTCTGCGTCACGGTGCAGATATCGGATGGGTGGGCCAGGGGCAGCCCTCGTCCATCAGAGTGCACGGGTGCTTTTTTCAGGACCGCGGGAACCTTATTTCCGAGCCCGGGCGTGAGGTAACCGCCGTTCAAAAGGTGTCATGGAAGGGGCTTGATGCTTTCGCAATTCAGAACGATGCTTTTATTCAGCACGCAAGACAGATCGTTCGCGCACGGGGTGAAGGATAAAGCACGTATGGTGCGGTTTACTTGCGCAGCCAATGCTTAATAGTTCTTCGGCCTTCTATTATGTCCTTCTTATGTATGTCCTTCTTATTTCATCTGTCTTGCACATGTGCCTAACTACACCCTTATAAAACCTAGCACGAAGGTAACACACTTGAAAAGAAATGTCTGACTAATGAACCTTGTTCTGCTAGTCGCTACCATTTTCTTGAATGCTTAGTGAGGCGGTAACGGACGCTGAGCTTGACTCGCCGCTCCAGTCTTGAGTGCCACAGGAAATGTTACTCTATGCCGAACGAGCGGAGGTGTTAAGGCTATCTACAGATTGTCACCAGGCAAGCGCAGATTGATGTCCGCAAATTTTTTCATTCGAGTACTCAGTTTGGACTTGTCATATACAAAAAAAAACCTATACCACTGCCTTATTCGCCACAACTGATCGCTTCGATCTGCACTGTGTTCCTGCGCTTGTCAAGCCCTAGAGGCTACTCTGTGATTCCAGCCGTTGCTCCTCCTCCACGTACTGATAGTTGCATCCCTCTGACACCCCGACCACACCTTTGAGAAAGTAGGGATTAGTCTTTAGGCCCTTTTCTACGCTATTCCAATGGTAACTGACGGGTTGTCGCGTCTGTCGACAATCTGACGCGATACTCTGAAACAGCCGCTATACGTCCCTCCACTACATTCAATATTTCTCTCTTCACAGCGAAGGCAGTAAAATGCCCATTCCTTTGATTTCACGTCGTTGTAGTAGCCGTAGTGGGCAACCGGACGGTAGTTATCGTGGAAGGAGGAGGTTGTGATGAGGGCATAGGAATGCACAACCGGAGGGTGGTTACCATAACGACCATCTGTTTAGTGCTTACGGTAGGCGGAAGAGAGCAGGATAAGAGGAATCTGGAAGCGAAAGCGGAAGAGGACAGGATAAGAGGAATCTGGAAGCGGAAGCGGAAGAGGACAGGATAAGAGGAATCTGGAAGCGGAGGGTGTTAGTCACAGCTTACTGTTTGTGTGCTTACTGTGGAAGGAACGTAAGAATGCGCAGCCGGAGAGTGGTTACAGTGGAAGGAAGAGGGTATAGTTAGTGCGTCTACTGCGCAACCAGAAGGTGGCTGCCACGAACCACCCTCCGGATGGTGACTGTGGAGGAAGGAGGGTACAGCGAGAGCTTAAGAACGCTAGACCGGATAGGGGTTTGGGGAATAGCCGGAGAGTGGTTACCATCGAAGGAGGGCTGTTTGGCGAGAGTGCAGGAATGCGTAATTAGAGTCTGGTTAGCATGGGAGGAGGAGGTTATGGCGAGAGTGAGGTATGCGCAACGAGAGGGCGGCTGCCACAAAAACAGTCCGAAGAGTGACAACCATGAAAGGAGGAGGCAGAATAAAGAAGGGGGGGGGGGGGCTGTGGAATTTGGGGTAATCTGTCTGCGGCAGCCTCAACAGCTCCCGCCAAATCTCACGTTACACATTGGGCAAGATATAAAGAAATAAGAACAACAGGGCTCTGTCTGCACCGCGCTACACATTGGCAGCTATCCTGTGAGTTTTTGTTTGCAATTTTTCGTTCTTCAACACGGCTATTCTTGAGTTTTAATCTTCGACCATGGACGCCTGTTTACTGCGGTGGTTTTCGAACAATTTTTGTGTGTCTGCGCATGCAATTGCTCTCACTCAGCGCCGTTTCAGTCCTAAAACCAATGGCCGTACAGAACGCACTTCCACGCGCTCACCGCCAGGCTGGCTATTTACGGTGTTTCTAATCACAAGAAGTTTGATTAGCTTCCTTTCTTATATAACATGTGCGTAAAACTCTGCGCATGATGAGACAACCCGCTAATCGCCGCTGTTTTGATATCATCTTTCTTTTCTACCGCTACTACGCCCTACCCACTTGAAGATGCTAGCCGACCAGCTCGCATCTACATTTTGGACTAACAGGGGCGTTCCAAGCGCCTCTACTACATCCAACGCAAGCATATCTGGTATTCTTGAGGAAATTCATTGTGGCTGAGGACGCCGCTGTGCAAGCATGATTTTTGTCGCAAGCTCCTGTCACATTACATTGGTCGTTTTGTTGTGCTGGTGCACACCAGTAATTTGAACTACATCACATACCGCGTTACTGAAAGTTACCAAAAGCTCACGCAACAGCTTAAAAGATTGCCCCCTCGAAACCGCGCATAATTTTCCCTGGGGCTTCATCCGCGAAGAGAAAATTACCTGGGCGGGGAGGGGGGGGGGGGGAGAGGGGGGGGGGGTCCCACTCGTACGCGTTTGTAAATAAACACCTTAGTAAGTACTTAGTACTCAGCGATTTGAAAACAGTTGCATTAGGTGCAGTGACTACTATTCAGAAAAGCATCCCCGCAGATTACGGGCTCGATGCATTTCTTGGCAATGTTGAAGGCAACTGATGACGAAGTAAAGTTAATTCTCTTTTTCTGAGTTATTCGACCTGCTGGCTCTGCGGTTAGGCTGCGTGGGTATTGACCTGCAAGACTCAGGATCAATAACAGCCGAGGCGACCACTTATCGGTGGACGCTAAACAAAAAAGACGCAGTCGTTCTGTGCGATGTAAGTGCAGGTTATGAAACACAGGGGGTCTAAATTTATCTCGAGGACACTAGTACGCTGTAAGTGATGGCCTATGTGCTTCGGGACATGAAAACTCCAAATTTGTTGATTTATTGAACTGAACACGTACTGGTATCTTTCAACAAAAAGCGAGTGCTTAATTCCTTATCTGTTTATTTCTCCGTGATGTGCTTCATTAGCCGTTCTAATCGCGGTAGACTGCACTCTTCCCTCCAGAACATGATTTGAAGTTTACGAACTGTGTCGAAATGTAAAGTTGTGCTTGTGCAACTCTGACTTAGTTCAGCGCCAATTTCAGCAAATAAATGTTTGATATAGCCGAAGGAGTTTGTCTCACTGACATGTGCAAACTTTAGGCAGGAACCCATCTAAAACTTGTACTTGAATAGCTATGACGAAAGCCGGCACTCATTTTCTGTATATTGGGCAACTGCTGCAGGGGTGTGTAGAGCCACTAGCACAAGTTATCGACAATCCAAGGGCCGGATTCGCATCGCTCACGCTGCCGCTCATAAGCATGGCGGTTGCGACAGTGCTGGGCAGTTCACAATTTTGGCAGCAAGGTAAGCTCAGCAACAAGCAGCCTTAGGCAAACGGGCCGCTAAGCCATGAGTCGCAGTGGGACTGCGCTCATTCACGCATTGGAGTGCCATGGGTGACTGCACATTGATTTCCTTTCTAGTGATGTCGTCCAGAGCAGCGACATCGTCACTTTTCACTACAGTTTTAGTACTGTTTCATTTTACGCAGGCAACTGCTTAAAACAAGGACACAAGAAATTTGAGCGACGAAGGTTGTAATTATTCGTAATGCCAAGTTCGAGCATAGATAGATTTAGCGCTATACTACTGAGCAAGAAAACTGGAGCCATGCTTGCTATCCTTAGGAGTAGAATGGGAAACACTGCCGCTATGTCGCACAAGAAATTAAACAATCGCACTCAATCAACGCTCCTCGGTGGTGTAGAGAGGAGCGGTGTAACTCTTGCCCGGTTGCGGCGTTCTCTTCCGCGTTTGCATCTCCCTGCGAAAATGCAAAATACTTGTCTCAGCCGCTAAGGACTCGTTTTCGCTTGGAGCGGGCCACGAGGCTCATGACTCTCACATCCGGGGTAGTGCGTGACTGAATTTGCACGGTAAACGGCGTGGACAGCCCCAATGGCCTCTATAGATACCTATATATCTGGTGGTTAGCGGTTTGACTGCCGATTCATGACTGACTCAGGTTACGAGCAGCAGGTTTGTGGTAGATACTACGCTAATTCCAACTTAATCAGCCTCGTACCTATGCGACAATTAACAGGTCCGCAACCTTTGAGCAATGATTCGCCTTATTTCTGGAAGGCAATTAGTCGTTTTTCTGAAAGCCTCCAATGTGTGCCGCCTGCAACCGAGGGGTGGCGCTGTTATCTTCCTGCTACCGTATCCGCCGCTATCGTTTTTCCTCACGTGGTTGCGGCGCATGTTCTAGTCGTCATAGCTATCCGTAAACGCGTTTAAGAAGTCAATGTGCAGCCGCCGACAAACCGAGTGCGACCCCTCTAGCCTGCCCCGGCCGTTCCCTCCTCAACTTTGAACCTTACGCTTCCGCCTTTCTCTCTTCCAGCACTACGCTCTCCTACGCATATTTATTCTCATCCGCCCTTCGTTATCGTCCAAATTTCTCCTTTCCCCGTGCTCTTCACTTTGCAACTGCTCTGCCGGTTACCCCGAGAACGCCGACGAGGCGCAAGCTAGGAAAGGACCCGTAAGAGCTGCGCTCAGAAGTACTCTTCCCATCCGAGGACTGCCTGCTGAACCCTATTTAAAGTGAAGAGTGGGAATGGTTTGGCTTAGCACTATCTTTGGCTTAGCACTATCGGTGGCTTGTGCTACTTTGTTCCGCTCGCTACTCAGATGCACTGCATTTTACCGAAATTCTGCACACCACACATGATTCGTTTACTTGCCTACAAGTCACACTTTGATCAGCACTGCCAAAAAGTGGGAACTGATCTGTCGTGAATCAGGTCCTTTCCTAAACAATTATGCTTGTAAGAACGCCGTTTTGCTGCCCATTCCCGAACACAAACCTTTTAGGTGTGCCCTATGGAGCTAATTGGCGTGTCTGGCGATCTTTTGCGCCTCCGGAAGGTGGAAGGTTCTTGCTAGAATCTCTTAATACTGCCACATCCAATTTGCGCAGGTTCCGCAGCCACGTTGTCATTGCGATGTGTAATGAAGACCAAAGTAACCTGGCGTGACCTCTAACACATTGTGCTTTGACTGCGAGATTGGATATATTTAGGATTTGAGAAACTTTAAAGCGACAAGGTTCACCACTTCTATTTTGAGTATTATTTTTTTATCAATGACCTTAAGCAATTAGCAGCAGCTTGGGTTAATTTTTGAAGCAATTCAATCTATAATATGATATTTACACTTGTGGATCCTCCGTGTGAATGCCAGATTTCTCTAATTTATGTATGCTGCAATGTCTCCTTTAGTTAAAACTCATTCTGAGGAAGCAAAGGCTGGAATAAAGGAAGCAAGCTTAACTTACAATTTATGCAACAAAAATTGTTAAGGCTATCATTATAAACGCCTCACGTCACATTGACGCTTTAGGAAGGTCAAAAAAAAATAATAGCACATGTATTGCGTGTCCATTGCCCGGTAAAATAAGAAAGCAAAGCCTCAGCTTAGATTTTAATTTTTCGAAGCCAGGGATCTTTTCTAGACGGATTTACTCTTCTTTATGCCACCCGTGTTTAAGCGACGAGAAAATTGAGACCTCCGAAGAGATTAAGTGCCGCTGTCAACAGCTCTTCCTTCGTCATATTTGCCGTCCTCCTCCCCCTTGCTTCCATATTTTCTCTCTACCGGCTACAAAGAAGAACCTCTGATGAGGTTTCGCGATTCTTGTTGGGATTAAGCTAACGAGGTTCATCATCATAAGCGGAGTATTGACCCCTTTAAAACAAAGAGATTGGAAGCTTAAGCAGGTGGAAAGTAACTTTTTAGAGCAAGAAAAATATCTTACGAATCAGGTAACTGCGGATATGTATACACCACTCGCAAATAATTAAGTTTTTTTTCAATTTCACGGCCTAGACTTTCTTTTCGCAACGGACAGCGCATACGAAGTTTGTATACAGTTTTTATGACAACGTTTTTTTACCACTCCAAGTAAAAGCCATGCTTCATAACCTGACAACACTAGCCGTTCGCAGCATGACTTTAAAATATCCGAATGCTTCACAGCCTACTATCTGAGAAATACTTAAAGGCAGCCAATGGAATAAAGACAAATAAATAACTGCGTACAAAATGGAATCCTAAGTATCAATTTCTCTCCCAATAATCTTCGATTAGATCCTCATGAGAAAAGCTGCGTGCTCCGTATCTCCACCATTTCGTAATCTCATCTACCTACCTGACTATATCTTCTTCCGGCTGCGTTTCCACTCTTGTAATGTATATCGCAGGACATAAAAGCCACTTCCTGTTCAGCACATAACTAAAACGCTTGAAAATTTGGTTTTTGTATCATATGGGCTTTCAAGTGGGTTTAAACCATTGCTTAGAATTTCTCAGCCTTAACGCTATCAAAGACTTAGTGCTCTGGAACAAATCCTCGAGATCTAGAAAACGTGCGTAACGAATGGATGTGTGAACTGTTGTCCCATAGGACGACCACTGACAATTAATAACTGAGAGCACGGCGAAATTGTTCTCGAATAAGCCAGGCCAGGACCGGTCACACAGGCCTGTACACTCGGTACAGTTGGGGAATGACGGCGCCTAATCGCACCCGAAGGACGACCATGATTAATGCCAGCCACGGTTGATTTCTTGGTTAAACACAGGGACATGAGTGTTTGTTCCTGCTCTTCGCGAAGGTAGTACGCGTGTGCGCAGTATAAAAGAGAGTGCATGGATTAATTCGGAAAAAATAATGCTTCATAAAATTAATACAGCAAGTACGGAAGGCGGAGATGAATGAAGGAGGAAAAGCATCAGAAACAAAACATAATTCATATCTGTTCAAGCTTCATTGTAATACCACTGCATAGCCGACATGAGTAAACAAATGAACCAAAGGGCAGGGTAAGGGTAGCACCAGACCAGCAACTGAAAGCAATAAGAGATTGCGTTGCGGGATGGGTAGGCCGGCTGAAAAAAAAATTGTGGTGGTGGTTAGGTATGAAGCGCAGTTAATGACAAGCCGTTCGGAAAGGTGTATATTGAGTTGTGTGCGCCGCTATGCTTGCCAGCTAGGTAACAAAAGTATAGCGTTTATAAAGTTTTAAAGCAAAAAAAATATTTGCTTTTATACCATTTATGCGGTAAGGTGTAAGAAATGGCACTCTATCTTGTGGAGGTAGGTTGATGGCGGTTTAACGTCCCAAAGCGACTCAGACTATGAGAGACGCCGTAGTGAAGGGCTCCGGAAACTTTGACCACCTGGGGTTCTTTAACGTGCACTGACATCGCATAGTACACGAGCCTCTGAAATTTCGCCTCCATCTAAATACGACCGCCGCGGCCAGGATCGAACCCGCGTCTTTCGGGCCAGCAGCTGAGCGCCATAACCACTCAGCCACCGCGGCGACTTGTAGGGAGTAGGTGTATGGCATGAAAAACGCTGCCGTAAAGTCATTGCTCATTGTAGGACGGCCTACAACACAACAGGTGGCAAAATATAGCAGCAGTGAAAAATTTTACCTGTGTGGCAGAGCGCGTTTCATATGTGATAATGGTGATACAAGATTAACCGTCGTTAGTAGTCTTGATGCTCTCATCGCAAAGCCTACGGCTCCGTATCCTCTCCATAAGCATACACAATTGGAGAGTCGGTAGTCAGTGACATTCTTAACGCTTGTTCATTTCTTGCGGTGCTTATTTAATAAGATTTCAGATATGAGCGCCAAAAGTAAATCAACGCCTCCTAAATTATGAGCTCTAGGACAAATGCCTAATATGCTAAACAATGTGCATTTTATTCACCCTAACCTTCAGTTATTCTCTAGATTTAGTTAACAATAAATTACATGAATTCTCATTCATAAAGTTCTCATAAATGCCTGAATCCCTTTTAACCACAGGCACAACTCGAGTGTATTTTTATTATTCCCTTCTAAACTGCTATCTACTTTTTCTACTTCATAGTGTTAGAATAGAGGCTTGAGTAGCTATTCTGAGAAAATATTCACGCCACCATTCCGCAGCCTATCCTGCTACTTGGTGTGCTCGGGGGACGCATATAGTCATGTTCGAATATTAACACTTCAATGTAAATGTGTATTCAGCTCGAATCTCTCCTGTTACATGAGTTCCAACCTTTCGTTCTCTCACGCACTGTTATTACTCCGCCAAGTTGTTGACCAATAAGATGAAGCGAAACTAAAAAGCACGTTCACTGAACTCACACTTGTATGTTTTATAAGCACAGGGATGCATACCTGAGAGAGTGCTCAAATAATTGCGACTGCCTTCATTCTGTAGCGATAGCTAAATTACGCTAGCATTTCGGGCCTTCAGCGTGGCACCCCTTGAGCTGCCTGGCCGCCCTTGAGCTCCGTGGCGGCGCCGTGGCTGGTCACGTAGTTGGTCACTTGGTGCGGAGCAGCTGCCAGCGGCGCGGCGCGCGGGGAAACTGAGTTGGTCTGGGGGGGAGTGGACGGAGGGAGAGGGGAGAGAGTGAGTCCGCGTCCAGGAACGAAGCCGGGGACGAAGATGAAGAAGGAACGCCCAGCGAAACGGAGAGGAGAAAGACAGACTTTGCAATTCGACAGAGCGAGTTCCACTCGGCAAGCAGTAGCTATCGCTTCACGCCGGGTTTAACCAGAGCTAAACCACAGCCATTTTTGTCACGGCCGCAAGCAACCCTCAAAAGTAGCTTTCATGGAACCGCGTTAGTCATATTTTCTAATACTGGCATGAGCAAGGGAGCTTATGCAATTACCTTCGCAGGTTGTAGAGGGGCTCTCGTCGCATGCGTGGATGTGAGGAAACAGTTCCTCTGAGGGGTGAGGAAACAGTTCCTCTCACCGTCAGGATGTCTAGAACGCTAGCGTCGCCTAAATTGGGCCCTCTACTTTTGCAAAGAGCGCACCACTAAATCTTTATTGGAGCTGATTGGCTATTTAAGTGAGTTTTCGTCTACCCTCGGCGATAACAACCCACCACGGGAGCACACGCCCTATGAGAGAGTAAACCGTATTACTGGATAAGAATACTCAGCAACCATCAACGTAAATCGTTTTGAGTATATGTCAGCAAGCTAGGCATCATTACCCAAGTGAGCGAAATAACGGTTGGCTGAAGAGGAAATCAAGAAATGCAACACGTAAACAATCGCGACAAACAAAAAAGGTTGCTTTGAAAGAGAGGCTCTCGGACCTCTTCCCAGTCATTGAAAGTCGACCGCACGGTGTAGGCGACTGAGCCACGACCTCGGCAGTCGCATTTATCTAGAGACAAATACCTTTACGGTGCGCCGCGTCAATGCAAGAACCCTACGTGGTTAAAAGTTATCCGGAGGTCAAAACTGCGGCGAATCCTCATCAGTCTCACCTTAATGCCTCCGTTTAAGCCGTGCTTATGGTTCCATCGTTTTCGAGCTCGTGATCCCAAAAAGTGCATGAACTACTAAGGTAACTTGTAATACTCATTTCGCTTTAAAGAGATCTCTTGCTATTGCAAGATCATAATAAGCAAAATTGTAGAACAACTCTCTGATTTTTTTAGCAACTTATCGAATCGATTTAGGGGAAGTGGGAGGTGAGTAGTCTATTTTCATTTTGCTTTTCTTAATCCTTCGTAATAAATAAACAGTGGTTTTGGTATTATTTAACCAGATACATCGCTTCGGTGGGGAGGGATAAACGTTTCTCTCCTAGCCTTCTTCCTCTTAAATCCGCCGCGCGTGAAAAGGTGAGGACCTTCACTTCATTGTCACAATGCTTCTCAGTGAGAGGTGATAGAAGCCACTGTAAGAGAAGGTGGTAAAAAAAATAAATGAAAAATAGTGATGGCTTACCGTTGATTTCAGAAGAGAATAAATGTTTGCTCTTTTAGGCCGAGTGGTGAAATTAGCGCCTGGTTATTGTATTCGGCTCCTCAAAATCACCATAATTTTCATGAATAGCTGGAACTATGCCGGTTGCCCGAAACGGCTAGAAGTTGCACTCTGCTTGGCAACAAGCCTTGACCAAGCGCTTATAATTTTCCCGGAGGGCCCAGAAATATTTATATTCTCCATATCAAATAGTTGTACCTCTCCTTCAGCTGTGCAGGGTTCTGGCGACCTTTTTTTGGAGAGGGGCGTATATCGTTATCCGTATTCCCCATGGTTGCTGCTCTGCTTTGGGACTAGTTATAACAGCCACATTGACAAAAAAGAGCCTTCACAAATGAGCTTTGCTGTCGCCAACGAATGAGGGTGCATAGGGTGACAAAGCTAATACACCTGAAAGGCTCTATAATCTATTCCAATGTCTCCGACCTACTTTTCTCATTTGCTACAGCCTCCATTATTTCTTTACAATAGACCTAGGCTCCGTTATATGTAGTTTGCCTCAAAAGCATTTTACTGAGAGGATGAACGCTGGTAGTCCACCTAAGAATTAGACAAATTCTTCCGTTTCACTTCTCGCATCTTTACTCATCTCATTTAGTATTGACCGTAGAGAAGCGATGCTGGCTGTCATTCATTTTAAACGTTCCTTCTTATTTCACTATTAGGGGAAGTGGCATGTGCGCGTTTATAATTTGCATGTGACAGCCTATTAAGCAAGATATGACTATTGCCAACTGGCCACAGTTCTGAGCCAAGCTATATCTCGAATGACCGGCAATCTCATCCCAGAAGCTCGTCTTGCTTCTGCTTAGTCATTGTGTGTAAGTTTAGCAAAGAAAAATGAGAAAAGAGGAACGCTATGCTAATTCTAAGGAGTTGCACAGTTATGAACGCGGGGGATGTCTGTCTAGAAATGAAAATCACATTGTTATTTGCCTCCCGCTCAGGCACATGAAAAATGCTACCGAGAGAGCAGACGACTTCCAACAATGAAATACTCGTAGTAAATACGTCAAATGCCAAAATTGCAAGAGCGTTGCTCCAGCTGGCTTCATTAATTATCTTCCTCACTAACACTGCTCTCCCGTCGTTAGAGGACTTCTGCGAAAAGAGCCGCAGCATTTGGGCGCTTCACGAAACAAATAGAGAAATCGGGCCAAGCCTGAATAGGTCAGAACATTAGAGTTTCCCCGCTTTTGAACGATTGTGTTCTTCTGTAGTTTCCTTTGTCTTTCTTGCTCGTTGTCTTGAAGCACAATAGCCCAATGTCGCCATCCGAGTCTGAGAAAAGAGAGGCGCAAAGACGATGTAAATAGAATCAAAGCCAACCAACGAAGCGAGACTGCAAAAAAAAAATGATCAAGCAACATCTAGATGAGAAATTCTTGACCGCAGTTCAGAAAATGTCGCTGCTTCGTGGCCTGCTGCTAAGTGTGTTTCAGGGAACAAAAGGCGGGGTAGGTGATTTATAGTCTAGTCGCCTCGGCCCATTTGTAGCCTTGCAGAATTTTTTTTTGCTTTTTCCCCCTTTCTTTTTCTTTGGTGTAAGCGGTAAGTTAAAACAAGTACAGGTATACCAAAATGTTCTCTCTAGTTCTGGCAATGGCTTCAGTTCAGAAGATATGAGAGATTACATAAGATAGAGAGAGAGATAAGTTTAATGGAAAGAAGGGCATATATATATAGATAGGTATTCTTTATTCAGACAACTACGTCTCGGGTACAGGGGTAAAAGGCAGATGTGATCTGCCTGACGGGGCCCAAGCAACCGTCGCACAGCTCAGGATAGGCAGCAAAAGGAACAAGAACTTCGCGCACTTATTACATAGAGAACGCACCTTCCTCAGCGTTCACTTTGTTTTAAAAGTAAACAATGAGGAAAGTACATACTTTTGCAGTGACTAAATTATACAGTGTATAGTTACAAGATATGAATGAAGTCAGAAATGCAAGAAAATTTACACATTCAGCAAAACAGCAGAGACGATGAATATTTCTATCAACAACCCATTAACCACTATAATAAGAAAGCAGGTAATATGAAGCATAGGCAGATGTGATCTGCCTGACGGGGCCAACGCATCCGTCGCACAGCTCAGAATAGGCAGCAAAAGGGACAAGAATTTCATTAACTTATTACATATAGAACGCGCATTTAAAACAAAGTAAACAATGAGGAAAGTGCATACTTTTGCAATGACTAAAGCATACACTGAATAGTTACAATGTGTGAATAAAGTCAGAAATGCAAGAAAATTTACCCAGTCAGCGAAACATCGGAAACAATGAATATTTCTATCAACAGCCCATTAATCGCTAGAACAAGAAAGCAGGAAATATGAAGCTTTCTTTTTAAAAGATTTCTCGAACCCGTATTTCTGAATAATTTTCATGGCCTGTGTATGTTTATTAAGAATACTGGGAATTGAATAGGAAAGCATTTGGGTACCATAGTTTCGATCAAGTGGCATTCGGTAGTTGTTGTGCCTTAACTTATAAGGAGGATTACTACTTGAGTGTAATTCAATATATTTAGATGGATACAGTTTGTATTCCTTAAGATATGACAGAGATATTTCAATTCAAATAATTTTTGCACCTTTAGAACGGAGTGCTCTAAAAGTACAATCCTGTACGATCATTATAGGCAAGATTTTCGACATATCGTATGGCTTTTTTCTGCAACATTATCAACCTCATAAGGTGAGTGTTGTACACCCCCAAAACAGTAAACAATAGTGAAGATGCGAATGAATTAGCGTGTAATATAATATCCACTTCAGCCACTTGGGAACAAAGTTTCTAATTTTATACAGCACACGCAGTGACCTGGATATGTTGGCATGAAAACTATAATTATGCAAGATCCAGTTCAAGTGTTCTTCAAAAATGACGCCTAAAAATTTGTAGAAAGAAACGCATTCAATTACAATGTTTTCTAAAGTAAGCTGAATTCCAAAATCATAATTCTTGTTGCGTGCTTTAAATACAATAACCTTTGTTTTACTAACATTTAATTCTAGTTTATTTATATTCAACCATAAGGATAATTCATGTAACCATGCATTAGCCTCTGCCTGAATATTATTAAGATGCATGCCGGAAAAAACGCACTAGTATTATCTGCATAAGTAATTACTGCAGGAGTTCTTGGAATGGCTATAATAGCATTAATATAAACAATAAGGAATATCGGACCCAGAATAGACCCTTGTGGGAAACAATATATTACTGGCCTAGTTGTGACTGATGGCCATTCAGATATGTGGACTGCACGCGACAAACCATCGCGGTTTGTGTTTCACGATGACCAAGGCAGAAGCCACCGTTCCTCTCCTGCTCATTGTAGACGAGAAACCCGTGCGTGTTTTGAACCGTCTCATGTTTTTTTCGATTATTGTCTGTGACTGCTTCGCCATTTCGTCACACCAGTAATGTTCAACATGAACTC